>CAUYSK010025557.1:0-22653 GCA_963575035.1 Avahi laniger | reverse complement strand
GTTTAATTAAGTCCAATATTTTTATTTTTGGTGTTGCTGTATTTGCTTTTGATGTCTTAGTAATAAACTCTTTGCGTAGTCCAATGTACAGAAGAGTTTTTCTTAAGTTTTCTTTTATAAATTTTATGGTTTCAGGTCTTTCATTTAAGTCTTTAATCCATATTAAGTTAATTTTTGTATATGGTGAGAAATAGGGATCCAGTTTCATTCTTCTGCTTATGGCAATCCAATTTTCCTCTTAATTGTTTTAAGAGGTAGACTGCCATTTAAAAAAAAAAGCATGTTATTTGCTTGAAATTATAATATTGCCTTATCTCTTTTTTAAAAAAAATGAGTTATTACTAGAATAAATGTCCCTAGCAAAGTTAAATGAGTGGTGCATTTTTTTCCTGGATGGAATACATTTGATCCCATATCTTGATTCTATATTAGTAACAGCAATGTGGATTGAATGCTAATTTCACTGTACAGAAACCCTTCTGAAATAGGCACAAAACTCCAAAGATGAAGAGACCTAGATGGGAGACAAGAACAAAATATTTGGAAGCTAGAATACAAAATGGAATGGTGCTGGGTTAATTAATAGACCTCATTTAGTCCGAGAAAATCAAATTTAAATCACTGGTGGTAAAAGCTGAGAATCGACCTTACTTAAATTTCAGAATTGCTCAAGCCTGAGGAATTGACATCATGAGGTATGAGGTACAGTGGGAGTGGGGGATAAAGAGCTGGCCACAATGAGGAGGCTAATTGAAAGCAGTTTAAGAGGCAGTTAGATCCCTAGATCTCCTCTTTACCATTATATTGCCTGATAACAGCTTTGTCTAAAGGTAATCAGAAGTTCATTTCCTAGGGAGGTTAAAAGAGTGAGACTATGGCCTGGGGACACAAAAAGTGTAGTTGAACAGGGTGATCACCAAGTCAACAATAGGGGCGGGGGACAATTAAGTAGAGGTATGCAAATACTATCCTGAAAACCAGCAAATCTTCCAACACTGGACTTCCAGGATATTAGCAGTGGGATTTTTCTAGGTTGAAAATTACAGTTGGATCAGTCTGATGTGAAAATAAAAAGATATTGCTATAAGGAGTTTCATCCAGCTATAAAACTCAAAGTAAAAACCATCCAACCTGTATATGAAGAGTTCTCAATCAATCACTTAGGCCCCCCACTCACAAATATAAGTAGACATTCAAAATGACCAAAAACTTGAAGAAAGCCTCTAATGTAGTAGTAAAAGAGCAACAAGAAAAAAGACAAAATATCGATTTGGGACTTCCACTTTCCCTCTGGCATGTAAGAAGCTGAGAAATCACTGCTCTATCTTAATAACAAGTACAAACATGAAGAAATTGAAAAATCAGCAACTCTTCTAAAATCCATCATAGAAGTGAGGCAGGGCAAACTACTGCCCCCAGTTGGAAATACAAGCAAATACAAAGAATCTGCAGTTTACCAGAGCAGAAACCCACAAGCAGTGCCAGGGTAGGAAAACCTAAACTGTAATTTACAAAATGCTGGAGGCTTGATGTGAACAAATCTGAAAGTTAAAAACTCTAGGAGAAACTAGGCCTAGAGGGTCACCAACTCACTTTTGTGAGTTTTATGTCTGGGAACTCTACCAGGTCCTCAGAGTAAATATAAGAGAAAAATGGGATCATGTTTTCAGCAGCAAGAGAGTAGAAAGAATCATTTTGAAATAATCCAGAGCATTCTGTTCATTTTCACAAGGACTGCTCTTAGGAAAAAATATTTTTCTGAGCCAAGCCTGATGAGCTTTTATCAAAGCCTAGCCTATCTGAGGGAAGGGAAATATACAACTCTATTCCCCTCCAGACATCCTGTCCTATCTAAGGGAGAAGAGGGAGAAAACTGAGAAGCACTAAGAAAGTTCACAGTCCAGCGGCACAGTCTCACCAAAAGGCTGGGATCCAACTATATGACAGAACATTTACTCTCCCCCATACGTTACCAAAACATTACTAATGACCTATTTATAGCGGTTCCTTTTACCCAACGCATCATGTCTGCCCTTCAACAAAAAATTACAAGACATACTAAAAGGCAAAAACAAAAACCAAAACAAGACAAGACAAAACAAACAAACAATCAGCCCCACATACAGTTTAGAGACTGAACAAACACCAAAACCAGAATGAGATATAACAAGAAAGTTTGAATTCCTGAAGACTGAGAATTAAAAAAAAAAAAAACATGATTAATATGTTAAAGGCTTAAATAGCAAAAGTAGATAATTTTTGTTCTTATAGAATGCATGGGCAATGTAAGCGGAGAAATGGAAATCCTAAGAAAGTACCAAAAAGTAATACTAGATATCAAAAACACTGTAACAGAAATGAAGAATGACTTTGAGGGGTTCATTAGTTTCCTACACATGGCTGAGGAAAAGAATCTCTGTGCTTAAGGATATGACAATAGAAAATTTCAAAGCTAAAAGAAGAAAAATGAGTCATTTTAGAGAAAAAAAGACTAAAATAAAGAATGGAATATTCAAGAACTGTGGGACAAATACAAAAGATGTAACATCATACACATAATAAGAATAAAAGAAAAGAAGGAAAAGTAAGAGAAATGAACAGAGGCCGTATATGAAGTAATAATGTCTGAGGAGCTCACCAAATTGATGTTAGACACTAAACCACAGATTCAAGAAACTTAGAGAACAATGTTCAGGATAAATTTTAAAAACCTACATCTAGACATATCATATTTAAATTACAGAAAATCAGAGTTAAAGATAAAAATCTTGAAAGAAGCCAGATGAAAAACCACTTTACCTAGATAGAGGAGCAGAGAAAAGAATTATATCTAACATCTCCTCAGAAACCTTGCAAGCAAGAGAAAAACAAAGTAAAATATTTAAATTGTTCAAACAGAGAGGAGAAAAAAGCACAACCTAAAATTCTGTATGCTGTGAAATTATCATTCAAATGTGAAGGAGAAATAGTCTTTTAAAAAAGAAAAAATTGAGGGAATTTGTTGCTAGTAAACTTGTCTTGCAAGAAAAGTTCAAAGTTCTTCATAGAAAGAAAAATGACATAGATCAGAAATTCAGATGTGCTTAAAGAGAAAAAAAGATAAGTAGAGAATGAATAAGTAAAGGTAAAAGGAAAATTTTTATTTTTTTTATTTTAATTGATCTACCACAACATTTTGTTCAAAGTAATAATAGCATCAGTAAATTCAATCATGTATGCTTATGCATGTATTCATATATGCTTATGTAAAAGGGAAATGATGACAGCAATGATAAAAGAGAGTAAGAGAGGAATTAGCAATATTTTTTTATCATAAAGTAGTCATGTTACCATGAAGTAATATAATGCTTTTAAAAGTAGACTTTAATTTGTTGTAAATGTATAATGCAAACTCTAGCAAAAAAAATATTTAAGAAATATTCTCAAAACTGTAGAATATGAGTTTTTAACTGAAAAACACAATAAGTACTCAGCACACTGGACGAAGATGAACTCTCGCTAAATCACATCATTGTGAGATTTTAGAATACAAAGAAAAAGAGAAAACATTACAAGATTCCGTGAAGGGAAAATAATTACTAGCTTGCTATATCTCAAAAATCAATGGAAGCCAGAAAATGAGGATGGAATATATCTAAAAATAAAAAGGAAAATTATTTCTGATCTACTATTATGTACCAAAATTATGAACCCAGTGTAGAACAATGACATGCCTCATAATTTTCATTAATTTATTTATATTTATTTATTCATTTTTAAGAAGTCTTTGAAGGATAGACACTACCAAAAATCATAAAATAAATCAAGAAAGAGAAAATCATAAAATGACAAGGCGGTTCAATATTCAGTTGGCGTGTACCAATAAAGATATACAAGTACAGCTATTTCAATATTTTATAGCTAGTATATATTCAATGCTCTATTCTAGCTCCATTGGTTGTTATGTAATTTGTTGATTTTTTTTTTTTTTTTTGAGACAGAGTCTCACTCTTTTGTCTGGGCTAGAGTGAGTGCCATGGCATCAGTCTCGCTTGTCTGATTATTTTCTTTGTATTTTTAGTAGAGACGGGGTCTCACTCTTGCTCAGGCTGGTTTCGAACTCCTGAGCTCAAACAATCCGCCCACCTCAGCCTCCCAGAGTGCTAGGATTACAGGCGTGAGCCACCGCACCTGGCCTAATTTGTTGATTTTTTAAGTATTTTGAATCAATAATACAGGCCATACAAGAGACAAAATTAGGTTTACAGACAAACCATACAGATTGTAGTAGGTCAAAGTTTTTGAATGGATTTTTGTTTAAAAAATTGAGTTTCATTTTTGATATGATCAATATTTCAAGAATTGATTCTAGGCACTAAGTGGAGAATATTATGTTTGAATTAGTAACTAGCAGAATACTAAGCTATAAAGGAGAGGAAAATTATTAATTCTAGGGAAAACCAAAAGTTGTGAAGGAATTAAAGTTACTCTTATTTAACTACCTGGCTCATCTATGAATACAAAGAGTTTTGGTCTACACGAAATTATGATAAAAATCTGTAAAAGGATGAGTGGATTGGAAGGATACTGTGGAAGTGTGAGGCAAGGGGGAGAAATGAGAGCCACATTCTCATTTTTCATAGTAAAAATCAATAAGTAAACATAAACAAAACAAAATAGTGATGTAATTATGTCATTTAGACAAATCCATGGAAAAGGAATGATCTAAAAAATACAAAGCATTTATCTCAGAATATAAGAGAATAGTGGAAAAAAGGAAAGATCTGTTATTTTTTATAATGAACAGTAGAACCATTTGAATTTTTACATTATATGCATGCATAATTTAATCTAATAAATATTTTTTAAAATTTATTCTGAAAGGAATAATTTTGGAAATATAGAAGTAAATGCTATCTCAAAATTTTCACCTAGAACCTATAGATGTAAAGCAAAATAAAATGTACATTTAGCTACTATATAAATGAACTCTTAGATACATGTTCCCTTCTATTTGAAAAGTTCAGTCTACTGCCTTTATTCTGTACTTACTTCAATGTAATATTTAAGAAAATACTCCAGAATCTTAGCATCCCGTGGAGTCTTTAGGAGGCCATTATACAGTTATTATGGATTGACTATTTGTGTCCTCCCAAAATTCATGTGTATTAATAGAAACCTTACCCCTCAATGTGATGATATTAGGAGGTGGGGCCTTTGGAAGGTAATTGGGATTAGATGAGGTCATGAGGGCAGAGTTCTCATGAATAGGATCAGGGCCCTTATAAAAGCTGCTTCTTTCTGCTCTCCTCTACGTGAGAACACAAGGAAAAGTCAGCAGTTTGCAACCTGGTAGAGAGCCATCACCAGAATCTAACAATGCTGGCACCCTCATCTGAGATTTCCAGCCTTCAGACCTGCGAGAAATAAATTTCTGTTTTTAACGGGCCACCGCATCTATGGTAATTTGTTATAGTATCTCAAACTAAGACAACAGTCAATATTTAAAACTGGAAAAAGTCTATGTACAAAATTATTAAAATTCACAAATTAAATTAGTATTTTTCTATGCTTGACTTTGCATTTGCTGACATATACAATGTCTTTTGACCCTGGAGAAAATGTTTTTATTGATGATGGCTCAAGCACATGTTTCTTTTTAAAATTTTAATGCCTTTTTAATTTAAAATATACATCTTCCCAATAGACTTCAATTTCATCTTTTGCACTTTAGAAATATGGAATATTCATTGATCTAAAATACTTAATATGTTACACCACAAAATCAAGATTAAGTGGAATTTCAAAGCACTTGAGAGTTTAATACATTTCCTCTTACTCCAGATTTTTATACTTCAATAAAAAAATTAGCTAGGACCACAATGCCCAAATAAGATCACTTCTCTGTGCTTACTATTAAGAGTGATGGGATTCATGGAACCATATTTGCCGCCAGCAAACTCTATTTCCAAGTTTCCAGCTTCTTATAGAGTTTAGTGTCATTACTTTTTAAAGTTCCATGTGCTGCTACTTTTTCAGATACTTCCCCCAATCCCATATGCATGCAAACATAGGCCGGTTGTTTTATCCTTGTCTCTCTGCAATAGATTTCTATAAATGACGTTAGTTACCAAGCAGCCTTAGCTATGGCAGTTAGCAACAGAGAACAAATATGGTAGTAACCCTTATGTCAATAATTATCCTCGTAAATTCCCTTATGTTGAATATGAAAAAGATGTGTTATCTGGAGTTCATTGTTATCTGAAGTATATTTTCAATATTTAAGCATTTTAATTAGTGTAAACATTAGTTAATTATATGAAAAGTAGCAATATAATATATTCAGAAGACCAGTTAGATATTCTTATTAAAAGTGTAAACCTGAGAGCCTTCAGAAGGACCCTGATATATTTTTTTAATGTTTGTTTACTATGTTTAATGTTTGTGGCTGAGCTCTGAGTGGAGATTTTGACATATACTGAAAATGGGCTGTATATAAACGTATATTGGTTATACATGTTGGAAAGAAACTTTCATCTCAACCATTATTTCCTAAGTTGAAGCATTTAGTTTTTAAAGGCCTAAATTATACGTGTTTGCCAGTGGAAATTTAAAATTGATAAATGTGATCATTTAAATAGGAAATAATATTGAGAACTTATCATAGTCAATGTAATTGAAATTCAGTTTAAACAAAAACAGGCCATTTCATTAAATTAATTCATTACATTACAGGTTCTTTTAAAACATATAGATACCAGAATTAAATGACTTTTATATGAGAATGTCTTTACTCTGCTTGAAGAATATGAGTTTTCATCATTATTTTTCCATCAAGTCTCTTTTTTTAAATGAATTTCTTATTTTATTATTTTTTTTAGTGTTAGGATAATAAAGACTATTCAATATGGAAAAATAATTTTACACAGATAATATTGCTTCATTTGACAACATATAGTGCTCTTAATTGCCCTTGTGATTTTAACATTTTTTTTCTTTTAAATCTTTTCCATTGATGAAAATACACCAGGTTAAAATATATTTGTCTTGATATAGTGACCACATCAGACCACAGCCTAGGTTGGTGACCAGTATTTGTTTCCACGGTATTTTCTAATTTTTAATTATATTGTCCTATGATAGTAAGTTTGGATTTTTTTCCTACTTTAGACAGAAAGCTTCTTTTATCTACCTATCATGCTATATTTATCTCCAACATCTAGAAATTCAATAAATATGCATTTATTTAATTAATTTCCATGCATGGAACATGGTTCTAATATTGTTTCACCATTTTAGTCCGGAGAGAGAAAAGGGATAGGCAACAGGTATTAGAAGGGAAAACATTCTGTTATTTCTCTGAAAAGTCATATTGAGTATCGCATATTTAAATGATCTTAAGAAGCTCCAATGGAAATCTTCACATACTCTTTCAATTTTTCCCATTCTCATATTGTATCTTCCCTTTTCTTTGGACCTAGGTTAATATAAACAGTAAATAATGCTGCTCAGTGCTGCAACAAGGTATATTTTAAGTGTCTGGGGTTGGGAATAAGAAATTATGTTACACACATAATGGATGGTCTGTCTATCCATTCAACAAGCATTTATTTAGCTCCTACTGTGCTCCAGATACTATGTTAGGAATTATTTATGATATGTAGGTGAATTATACTAATCTTTGCCTTTAAGGAATTTATTTCTCATAAAGTGGTAAAACACACTTTAGTCAAGAGTATGCTGCAAACTATGTAGATAAGAGCCATAATGTCAGCAAAACTTTTTAAAAGAAATTGGACATGTCTAGTTTTAAAATATTATATTTTTGTATATTCTAAGACAAAACTGATTTAAATAAAAATTAAGACATTTATAAGTCCTATAAGGATAGGTGAAACCAAATTTTGTTGGGCAGAACATTAAAATATGTGGAACCATTGGATTACTGCCAACAACAGGAATTAGATGTTTCCTGAGTGTCAGGTATTTAATGTCTTTTACATTCTAGTTATATATAAAATGAACATTCTAATCATTTTATTTTTTCTTCCTCTTTCTCATTTAATTCTTTATTTTCTCACTATATTCTGTGTTCTAGTATTTTCTTGTCTCATAATTCCAACACAGGAATTCTCAATTCACCTTTCTGTATTGTAAAGCTTCTAATTAGCATTGACTTTCACCCTACAGTATCTGCAGTAAAATCTCATTAATTGTGCCCAATTGGGAAATAAAAGGGAAGTCTGAATTACAGAACATTTAAGAAGAAATGGCTTTGAATAAAATCCAAGTGCATATAATAACCTGTTGACAGCAATTGAGGAATGTGAGGATCAATTACAAATTTGAGAAAAATACTTCTTTTGAGTGTAAAGACACTTATAAATAAAATTTATTTAATAATACAAAGACTGCAGCATAAAAATTTCTTGACCATGACAGTAAATAATTTTAATTTTGTAGACACTTGAACTAGATAATACAATTTAGGATTGATAATATGTATAATATTTTTATTGTCTTAAAAAATATTTGACATTTCACTTAAATTACAAAAATTTTCCAATCACATTTAAAACAACAGATAAGTATACACAAAGATGCAGTTTATGTTTATTTGCCCATTAGTTATCTCTTCATTTACTTTCTTTGGCTGCATTTCAAATTTCTGGTTCGCTTGTTCACTTCCTGCTGATTTACTCTAACTGTAAGCAATGGTAACTCATGGTGAAATAGCGAAACTATTTACTCGGCACTGAGGAGCAAACTTTTTGAAAATATTTCCAGGAAACGTTTTATATAAATAGAAATATGGGAGAAAAGTTGAAGAAAGGGTCAGGTTTGTGCAAACAGAACTTTATTACCTTTGGGAAAATAGAAAGGACCACAGGAGGATGATACAGATTTGACAGCAGTGCCACTTAAAAAGACAGATCTGAAGCAGTTATTGAAGAAAAAGAAAATTCTTAAGAAGGAAATGTTCCTGAATCCATAACAGGAGGGGATTTTAAAAGGGAGTGAGTGATCACTGATGTAAAATGTCACGGGCATCTGAAAGTTCAAGATAAAACCCATTTTCCTGGCTAGAGAAATTGGACAAAGGAGATTCACGGTTTGTAGAATTGGGGGAAATCTCCATTATTTTTTTCCCTCTGTCATTTCATATCATTTAACCCTGAAGTGATTCCAAAAAAATGGAACTGCATTGCAGCGTGGAAAGGTAAATTACTGACGAGACAAATGAACGGAAAATATTTCTGTCCAGAAAACTAGGTAAGAAGCCCTTAGACACAGCAAGAGTGGGGAAATTCTGCAGTGCAGAGAGCTAGGGAAGAGAAGTTCATAGTTCTGTCTATAAACATAAACAAGTCTGGACTAACAAAATACTGATGGAACAACCCACAAAAGCACAGCAAAGGTTTTGAAAATTAACTGACATAGGAACCACTGCAGATATCAGATTAATTTTAAATTTGATAAACCTCTACCCACACTATGAAAAAGAGAAAACAATTTTTTTCAACCCAGAATTCTATATCTGGCACAATATAATTCTTCAGGAGTTATAGCAAAATAAAGACAGACATTCTTAGATAAAAGAAAACTAAAAGAACCTGTCACTAGCAAACTGGCCCTTAAAAAATGCTAAGGGAAGTTCTTCAGGCTAAACAGACATGATTCCAGAAGAAATCTTATAATTTCAGATACGAATAAAGAGCAAAATAAATAGTAATTATTTAATTAATAAAATATATACCATGAAAAGCATACTTTCTGACCATAATAGAATGAAACTAGAAATAAATAATGAAAAGTTATCTCGAAAGCCCCAAAATAGTTGGAAATTAAATAATGCACTTCTTAAAAACACACGGGTCAAAGAGGACATCTCAGGGATGTGAAAAAATATTTTTAACTAAATGGAAATGAAAATATAATATATCAATACTTGTGGAATATACCTAAAGCAGTGCTTAGAGGAAAATTTATAGCATTAAATGCATGTATTGAAAAAGAAGAATGGTCTAAAATCAATAAACTAAGTCTTCACCTTAAGAACAGATAAAGAAGAGTAAAATAAAACTAAAATAAGCTGAAAGAAGGTAACAGTAAATAGTTAGAGCAAAAATCAATGTAATTGAAAATCAAACAAAAATACAGAAAATCAATAAAACCAAAAGCGTTTTTGTTAAAAGATCAATAAAATTTGTAAACCTCTAACAAAGCTAATGAAGAGAAAAAGAAAGAAAACACGCATTACTGATATTATAGTATAATAATTATCATTTATAATGAAAGAAAGGGTATCACTTTGTGTCTTGTTGATATTAAAAAGAGATAGAACAATATGACATACAATTTTATAGCAATGGATTTGAAAAATTAAATCAAATGAATCAATCCTTGAAAGATGCAAACTACCAAAATTCATTCAAGATGAAATAAAAAACATGGGTTTTAAATACCCAAAATCTCCAGGTTCTGATGGTTTCACTGGTAAATTCTATCAAACATTTAAAACAGAAATCATAATAATTTTACATATTCTCTTCCAAAAAATACAATGGAAGGGAATACTTTCCAATTTATTTTGTGAGTCCAGTGTTATGCTGATATCATAATCAGACATAGACATTACAAAGAAAGAAAACTACAAAGACCCCATAAACACAGTTGCAAAATCCTCAGAAAATCCTGGCAAATCAAATAGATCAATAAATAAAAAGATAATACATTATAAACAAATGGAGTTTATTTTAGTAATGAAAGACTTAGTTTAACATTTGAAAATCAAACAAAAAAGAAAAGCTGTGTGATCATTTCAATTGATGTAGAGAAAAACATTTAATAGAATTCAACATTCATTAACTTACAAAACTATTTTTAACTCTTTTTATTCCAACAAACTAGGAACAGAGGAAACTTTTTTGATGAGCAGGAATTTGAACTCTTAGAGTTCAAGGGTTTTGACTTAGTTATCCTCATCAGTGTTTGGTATACTCCCTGTCACAAAGGTGAAAATATGTTTGTGAAATAAATGATTTCCACATATGTAAATTAATAGTACCAAATTTAAACCACAGGTACACAGACACACACACAGACACATACACACACACACACACACACACACACACACAGATTCTTTTTTGGACAGATAAATTCAGTCACTCAACCAATGTTTATGAATGCCACCTAGAAGTGACGATTCAAATCTGGGAGGATAGGAAGGGTGTTTGTGTGTGTGTGTGTGTGTGTGTGTGTGTGTGTGTGTGTGTGTGTGTGAGTTTTGACAGTAGGAGTTTACGTAATAAAATATGATCCTCTGAACACTTTATCTTAAGGAGCAAGTTTGTTAAGAAAAAATAGATATTTCTCTGGTTTTCCAAAAAACAAAAAAAAATACCATGATAGAAAAAAAATGTTTTACAAAGCTGATGCATTTTACTACCCTTGAGTCATTTGAAATAGGTTGGTAAAGGGGCCAGAACCATGTTGGGTTTTATTTCAGACATGATGATTAGAGTCTGCATGACAGTAGATTTGATAGAATTGAATAGATAAGGAAAATATATTGAAAATGTTTGTTTCTCTAATGTTGTGAGATAAATAAATCAAGTTATAGAAAATGTGTTTTCAAGAAAGAAGAAAATTAAAACCCCTTTTGTCTTGTTTTTCAGTTGCAGCTAAATTCAGCAGCAGCAGCAACTAAAGTATGTACTACAGTATGATAAAGTATGTACTCATTCATTTATATATTAATTTATTCATATTTATACTTATACAAATTATATTTACATTCATCTCTTTATCCTATATCCCTATTAGAATACGCATGTAGTAAGTCATACAGTTTATTAGACTCACACATCCTGTATTTTCCCTAACACAATGCAATGACCTTTAAGACACTTGATATAGACATGTGGAAGTGAATGAATAAATGAATTAATGATCAAGCAGAGTTACTTGTTGCAAAAAACTAAATAGTCTTGTTTACTCTAGATGTATTTTTGTCAGCCAGGTTGTATTTCCTGAGTTTACTGAACATTTAGTGTGGTGTCATTAAGAGGAACAGCTGTTTTTCTTTTTCTTTTTTTTTAACGAACATACTTAAGGTGAATTCTATTATGGGCCGAAGGTCTGCATACCACTGAGAGGGCAGATGGATAAATGTTAGGTTTACAGTACCAGAAGGAGATATGCTTCTAAATTTCAGATTTCAGTTCACCTTATCATCAACTGGATAAAACTCCATATGCCTTAAGGCAATATCTTGATAAAGTTCCACTTAGCCTTATGTCTTTTCTGTTCATCATTTCAAATTATGCTCACAAGGTAAAGATAGATTCATAATTTTTAAGTGTCAAGTGAAGAAGTTAAATTCTTTTATAACCATATTGTTAGCTTATTTAATTATTCTTGAAATTTATTTTCTCTTTTCATTTCCAATCAAGCCAATGTAAAGTAGAAAATATATATATATATATATATACACACATATATGGCTTTAAGAAAACTTTGGTGGTGTGGCAGCTTCAGAGATTGAAAAGAATCTTGTCGGAATATATTGGTCTGAATCCAAGATCATAAGACTCTCCATAATAGTTTTTGGGTTGTTTATTTGTGCCTACACACTTCATTACACAAAAAGTGTGCTAATACTTAATGAGATGGTAAGATCCTGGATTGTGTGATGTTCATATGGTTTACACAGCAGAGGCAGCTGTTGGTGCCAATTATGTAGTAATAAGCTTGAGCAGCTGCCAAAAGAATGAAAACCACGTTTGACTCAAAAACAAGCGAGACATGATGCTCTGAAAGCTTCTGTCTCCCAGGACAAGTAGCTGTCTGTCTATATTCGCAGATAGTAATTGGAGCCATTGAATCATACAGAAACACTCTGTCTTCATAGATGATCATTTTAGTCATAATAACATTATGATCTTAAATTTCTAACTTTTAAAAAACTTCTCTAGACTTTGCAAATGGCTCACAAATGTATAATTTAAATGCATAGGCCCATTTATGTCAAATCACCATGCAAACTATACATACGTAAGAAGTAAACTAAGCATACAGACTGCCTCACTTAACAATAAAACACAGCCACCTCTTCGATGGGATTGAGCAGATGTTTGAAATTTTTTAACAAATGTTAAAAATTACTTAAAACAGGAAATGAAGAAATTATACTTAATTTAAGCTCTAAGAAGTATGTAGACAGGCTATCATTATCTATTATTAAAACAACTAGTGTAAAAGTTAGCAAATTTCTATCCAGAAAGATTTCTTCCATTGGCTGAGGCTTCTGCAATGCAGTGAGATGACAAATGAGGAACTTTGTATTCCATGTTCGTCCATCTCTTTTTGAGTTCTGGTCTTTTCATTCATTCATTTTTGTGCATAAATTTAAACCTTGTTAGATAGTGAAAAAGACTAGTTTTCATAAGTAGTATCAAAGGCTTTTAGCCTTTTTCGAATGAGAAGGATAAATGAGAAAGATAAAGGAAAAAAAGAACAAAATATTCTGCCAAGAAATGTAGCCTAAATGATAGTTACAAATATTGAGAAATATTTAGTCATATTTGTCATATACTCCTATTTCTGTAAGTTAAAGAAAACATTAGAAATTCAAAATGTCAAATTCTACTTGATGGTGTAGGAAGAGAACAGTTTTATGTTTTTGTTATTAAATATCAGATTCTGTGGCTTTCCAATTCTTATATGATTGAAAAAGGCCACAATCTGATGATCTAGACAGGTTGCCTTTGAAATGTACTTATTTACTTCTCAGAACTGGACAACTTTGCGGATTTGAGGTCTTAACTATTTTAAATTTTTTAAAGTGAAAAAATTATATTGCAAATACTAAATGGAATCTCCTTTCAGGGATCTTCCAGAGAATGGAGTTTGGCACAGAGTCCTTCATGCTCTGTGCTCTGTTTCTTGAACTGAGACACCTCCAGCCTTTGCCACTTAAAAGACTCCTGAGAGTAGCCTTCCACCTGCTACTGGCACTGATAAGTTACGACTAGTAAACCCCCAAGAAAAAAATAAATCACTGTTGCTATCTCTTAAGTTACCCCAGCAACTAAAACAGTGAGCAGGCTAAAAATATGAATAAACAAATTAATAATAATAGCAAATCCAAGAAACCCCACTAGCCAAGTAGAAAATACAAGCAAAACACATTGATCAGGCAACTCCTAATGAAACAGAACAGCTGAGGGAGAGAGTACACTGGAAAAAAAATAGTTTAAGAGCACTAAAGAAGATTCAAGTGTAACACAAATAAAACTTCTGGAACTGAAGAAACAAATACAAAACTAACAGCAAGCCGAGACTTGGGAACCAAACAAAAAAGAAATCAATATTTGAAGGAGAAGTTAGTCACCTTTATTAGTGGCTTGGAATAACAAGTAGAAGAAACTCAAAATTGACCAAAGTATAAAGATATTAAAATCGGGATAAAAAATAAGACAGAAAAAAGATTAGATACAAATAACTTTCAAGAGGAGAAAGAGAAACAGATGGAGACCAACAATTAAAGAAATGATAGAATGTGTTTTTCTCATATAATAAAAGTCTTGAGTCTGCAGATTGATAATGTTCATTAAGTACTAGCAAAGGTTGATAAATGTAGCTATTTCCTGATTAAATTCCTGAATGTACAGACTTCCAGACAGAAATAGCAAGTTATTTATAGTGATAGTTATTAGAACTGTTTATGTATATTTTAATTCTCCTATTAGGCACATGGAAGATTTAAACATTTTCACCCCTTTTGAAGTTAGACTGATTATGTGACTTTCTTTGTCCAATAAAATATAAACAGAAGTGATGAGTGACAGATCTAGCTGGAACCTTTAAAACCCAGTGCATAACTTGCTACACTCCCATCCTTTAGTTGTGGTGATTTTGGAACCATGTGTTAAAGCTTCCATCAGCCTGCATCCCTGTGATAAGCAGGGCCCCTGCCAACTGCATACTTATCCACATAGATACTTTGAGTGTGTAAATATATACTGCGTTAAGGCATTGGTCTTGGGAAATGTTTGGTAATGTGGCACAGTCTAGCCAATTCTATCAGAGAAAAGGAAATTAGATAGCAGTGGAAAAACATCTCCATACTGCCAAGAAAATAATCTTCACCCAGTCATCAGGGAATTAAAAGCCAAATGCAAGGACCTGACTCCTTGATAAAACATACAGATAATGGATTTTTCCCTCTAAATATCAACTTATGTATGCACAAAATTGTATAAACTCTATATAAGACTGAGAAATGTGCTTTCCTTTTTAAACTTAGAATTAGATTGTTATTTTAAATATAATTTTGACAGATAAAAAGGGAAAGTTCAAAGAAAAAAAATTATTTTATTTTCATTTAAGATATCAGCTATAAGAGTTGCACTGTTAACACATTCTTTAATTTACAAATCTGGCAGTTGATATTCTTATATTCTCAGGAACAAACAATGAAATTTAATACAAATGTGTCATTATTTTAAAAGCTGGCATTTATTCATATATTTGTTGATTATATTATTATTGGCATATCATAATCCATGTGATCATCTACTATATAAACCTTTTGTTTTTATTGTTTTCTTCTAACATTTAAAAATTTATCTTTTAAATATGCCTCAACAAACAACATAACTTTTTTGAACTTTACATGACAATTAAACATGATGCTTATTTATTTATATAATGTATAAATGATAGATTTTTTTTTAATTGGAACTATTGTGAACAGTAATGCTATTTATTCAAACACATAAAATCCCTCTAGGACAGAACTAGTGTGATGAAGGTGTGAGATTCTTCAATTTATTAGTTGATGCCAAGCTCTTTTAAAATGCTGTGCCAATTTCCACTCCCACCATTAGTATATGAGAGTACCCATCACTCCACATACTTGGCAAAAAGTTTTAAGACTTTTGCATATTTGCCACTACAGGGAGTATATACAAGGGTCTTTTGGTGTTAAGTTGTATTTACCTGATTACTTATGGGTCTGAAAATCTTTTTTTGCGTTTATATTGACCATTTGGATTTATGTTTTACAAGTCTCTCTTGCATATTTTGGCTTAGTTTCTGAATAATCTCTTTAAATTGATTTATGAACTTTTTCGTATATTTAAGTTTGGATATTAATCTTTTTGGTTACATGTACTGTAATAATCTTTCAGATTATGACTGGAATTCTTATTTTACTTATTCATTAATTTATTTATTCATAATAATTTATTAACATAGTTAATGTATCTTGTTAACAAATTCTTTTTTACTCTATTAAGCAATTCCCTTCTATTGTTATCTGAAAGCTTGAGAATTTTCACTTTCCCATTTATAACTTTATTTTCCAACAGGACAGTAGAGAAATAAGGTAAGAAAGGAAAGGAGGCCCATTCATATATTCTTTATGAAACAGTCACCCACGTGGTAACTGACATTTAATCTTACTAAGGAACTTCGGATGCCAGTGAAAACTTCTGCCTGACCTCACCCTGCCTAGGGTCGAAAGATTTGAGTATGTGCACGCTATCTCCTATAGAGCCATTGTTTGAGGGTAGTACCTGGGAAGGGTCTGAGTGTGTGTGTGTGTGTGTGTGTGTGTGTGTGTGTGTGTGTCTTTAATTTTCTAGCTTATCTGGCAACGCAATGTGTTTTGGCAGCCAGAAAAAGACTTCAGATAAAAACAATGTAGAGTTATCCACTGGAAATGGAGCCAGTGAAGAGCAAAGGACTACTGGATATGGATAGAGCACCAGAGTATTAGGCAGCGATGTGCTGTTATCCCTGTATCTTACTATTTTTTTCATAGTTTGCAGCTTATTTCATTCCATGCGGTATTCTGGACAGTTTCCTTTCCAATAAATACTCTTGCTAGCGCCTTTTCTTTTGAGCTGAGTTTAACTTTAGTGAGTTTGCCATTTAAAGGAGAGGTTTTTTTTTTTTTGCATTTCTTTCTACTTTTCTACTTTCCTAATGTGAAATTCCTTTTGGTTTCCTGGCAGAAGCCAGGAACCAACTTGAGAATCAACTGCTTTGCTGCTGCTGACTGAGGCAAATGAATATCCATCTGCATTAAGTTGCTACGGCTTCCATTACAATGCTTCACAAAGTGAGTGGCTTAAACAACAGAAATTTATTTTCTCACAGTTCTAGAGGCTAGAAGTCCAAGATCAAGGTGCCAGCAGAATTGGTTTCTACTGAACCTCTTTCCTTGGGTGGCAGATGGCCACCTTCATATGGTTTGGTCCTTACGTGGCTGTCTCCCTGTACACATGCAGCCATGATATCCCTCCAGCTGTCCTAATTTTCTCTTCTTATAGGGACTTCAATAAGAGTGGATTAGGGCCCATGTTAATGAACTGACTGCCTTGTTTTAAATTAATTACTTCTTTAAATGATCTATTTCAAAAACACAGTCACATTTGGAGGAGATTAAGATTTCAACATAAGGATTTGGGGAAGATGGACACAATTGAGCCCATAACAGCTTCTCAGAAATTCTTTGATATTTCAGTGACTTTCCAGTGAGCTATTGAGAACTATGCACTTTGGTACTTCAGGCTGAGACCTTTAGCATTTACTTCATTGACTCTGAACTGTGGTAGTGACTTACCTAATGTTTCTTCCACAGTTCTTTTATAGCAATGGAAGCTCATAGTTCCTAATTTAAAACCCATAAGCTGGAATGTGGTGTGGCTCTTCTTCAATTCTATCTATCATCTATCTATCTATCTATCCACCATCTATCTGCATTAATTTACCATTGGGCTTCCATAACCAAGTACATAGACTGGGTGTTTGCCAACAGAGTTGTTTACTTCTGAGATCATTCTCCTTGGCTTGTAGACGGCTGTCTTCTCCCAGTGTCTTTACACTCTCTTTCTTCTGTACCTTTGTCCAAATTTCCTCTTCTTTTAAGGAAGGATACAAGTCACATTGCTTTTGGGTCAACTTTAATGAGTTCACTATAACTTAACTACCTCTTTAAATACTCCATCTCACATTCTGAGGTACTTTAGTACTGTAATGTATGAATTTTGGTGGCAAACAATTCAGCCCATAACTCTGTCATCCGTGTATCTAGCTAGCTATTGGATTGCTGGACTGAGTAATTTATAATTAACACAAATTTATTGGTTCACAGTTCTGGAGGCTAGGAAGTCTAGCATCCAGGCACCAGCATATGGTAAGGGCCCTCTCTGCAGGCAAGAGCCCTCTCTGGCTGAAGGTGGAAGGCAAGAGAAAGAACCCACTCCCCAAACCCTTTTAATAACAGCATCAGTCCATTCTTGAGGGCAGAGCCCTCATGAACTAAACACTTCCCCTTTAGGCCCCTCATTCCCATTAGGCCCTACTTTCCAATACCTTTATGTTGACAATTAAATTCCAATATGTGTTTTGGAGGGGACATTCAAGCCATGGCAGATAGTAAATTTGTGGATTTTTTTAAACCACTGAGTTTACGGTAATCTGTTACACAGTATTAGAAACTAATATACCCTTCTATTCAGACTAGCCTGTCTGGCAGTATCTTAATATATTTTGGATTGTCACAATTTGAAGGGGAGTTCCATTTGCATCCCATGTGTGGAGAGGCCAGAGACGCTGCCAAACATACTCAAATGCATAGGAAAGCTCCTCAGAGTACAGGAAGTTGCAGCCCCAAAAGGTAATAGCACCAAGGCTGAGAAACCCCGCACTAAGCTATTTTGTTAGAATTATCTTCAATTGGAAAAGGAACACTAAATTAGAGTTATGATCTTGAGAATAGAAACAAATTTCTGGGAACAAATTAGGGATTTTCATGAACCATATAAGTTTTCTTGGGATACCAGAATATTATTAAATGCTGCATAATTAGTAGGATTATTGTCAGAGTTTTCAAACTAAATTTGCCACTTCTTACATGTAAAGATTAAGTTTTAAGGTATGTATTAATATTTATAAAAAATTCCCATGCATGAGAAAATCAAAGCTCTCGAAGTTTAGAACATTTTGCTCATGATGTGTAAACTATTTGAGTTATTCTTTTCCTTTGTCTTTTACTTTTTGAAAATATTTTCTTACATTTTGCAGGGTCCCAATGGAGGCATTTAATTGGTAGAAGTAATTCAATATTTGGCTTCTGCACTTTCTTCATATGCCATTCCATTTCTCATCAGAAAGCTTCCTAGGTTGCTGGCAGAATATCTGTTTAAAATATCTGATGCATGCCACTTAAGTCCAAAGTTTGTGGATGACATAAACACGTAGAGAAAAGATTATACCTTTTTTATAATTCCAGAGCAAAAAATTTTTAGAACATCAGACAATTAAGTATTGAATGTAAAATTTCATAATAGTAAATACATAAATAAAAGCTAGAGCTGATAACATACTGAAGTTACTTATAACCATTGGACAGGATAAGCATTAAACGAATGGAAGTTTGAAGTCCATTTTTTTCAGTGCTGTTTTGAGTTGTTGATACTCAGCAGGACTCTGTGATTATCACATGTTCTCTGAGGAGAATTTTAAACAATAGAAACAATATTCTAAAAGCACCGAATTTCTGTAAGTTACTAGCAGCTGACAGTCAATGAAATTCCACAATGCAGATCTTGTGTCCTTTGCTATGAATTCCAACACTCTCCTGCTGACAGGAACCATCAGGACATTCAACAGAGAACAGAAAAATGAACATGAAAGAAGTATTGTGACAAAATTGCAAAAACATGTTGAATATCAAGGTCCATTTATTTACCAGCAAGAAAAACAATACAGAGAAGCTGATCCATATTGTTCACAAGGCTCTGCCTTGACTGAGCCTTTGCTAACAAATAAGTATTGCAAAATAAACTCTCTGTATTTTCTTATTCATAGTCTCAAATTTCCTATTTATAATTAGAGTAGCTCTCAAAGAAAATGGAAATGCAAATAGCAAATGACTAAGAAAATCTGAAGTTTTATCCAGAAGTGGTTTATCTGATAAGTTTAGCTGTCTCATCTTTAAAAAGAATATAAAGAATTGAAAGATATACCAGGGTAACCAAAACATGCATTAGCATGTCCGTACATTAATAACATGGGCAGGCGTACATAATGCTCATTGTAAGACGCTTCTGATGGCTGTCTCTAGATAGTAATTCATTTAATCCTCACAGCAACCTTACAAGTTAAGCACTATGTTTATCTCCATTTGACAAATGAAAGAACTGAAGCAGAGAGAGTTTAAGTGACTTTAGGAAGGAGTAGAGCCAGCAAGGGGGTTGACAAATATTGACAACAGAGTCCTTACTCTTAACCAATTTTCTGTTTAGTATTTAGTCAAGCATTTGTTTCGTTTTTATCCTTCGAAGAAGTACCCTGAGCTGGTTGCTGGTATAGAGATAAATATAAAAAGACCCATAAATCAATAAATCAAATTTTAGTGTGTGTTGTGATGTGGACACAAAGAAGATATTATTGCTTGCCAAGAAATAAAAGGGAAAACAGGAAGACAATCAGGTTAATGGTAAACAATTTTGTTTAGTTCAACTTCCCATTATAGTATTGCCATTTGAACACATTGATATTGCCAATTATATCCATAATAATGACCTCCTATTGCCAAAGAAAATTTAATTTATGCTCAAAGAAGTTTACTTAAGAAAGAAGGCATATAGGCAGTACATAATAATCTTTTCTCCTAGATAGTTTAGATGTTTTAGACTTACTGCTTATTTTGTTCTCATTATATTGAAGTTTTTTCTTGGGGGTTGATATAAGGCTTACCATATACATTTTAACTTAGATAAGACAGCTTAAAATAAAATGAAAAACATTATAACTCTCTCATTTAGTTTGCTAGTGCTACTACCTGAGTCCCATATTTACAAATCTCATTCGTAAGTTCCATGACATATTCTTAAAAATTTATTTCTTAGCTTATATTATAATTTTTACACTATAATACCTTTCAGTCTCTTTCCTCAACCCTACCACCCAGCCCACAGAGTTAGCTTCTTTTAGAACACTTTGGGACATTTCTTAATCTTCACCAATATCATTATAATAGTCTTTGTTTTTCCTTTCATTTTTGGAATTTCAACTCTGATTTATTTTTCTTCTGGGATGAGCATCATGAAGATTGGTTCACATATTTGATAAATAGATTAGTTAATACTGATTTAGCATTGATTCATTCTATGAACATTAATAGATAGCTATTTTGTACCAGATACTATTCTAAGCACAGGAGTTGAGAAAACTCAGTAAGAAATGGGATATTATTCTATCTCAGTGTGCTTACCATATTGCCAAGGAAAGCTTAGAGAATATACAGATGTAATAGTTTCTATCATTTAAAATAAAGCATTTCTTAAAAACTTTACAAGATTAATTTAGTTCACAAAGAAATGGGTGACTAATTTTGTTTGGTCTGGAAAGCTGAAGGACACCTTCCTAGGGTTGGCATATCTTGACATGTAAATTCAGTATTCTAGGCATAGTTACAAAATACAAGTAGTTTGGGATGAGCAGGTAGTTCCATTTGACAGATATCTCAGGTGTATAGGAGAAA
The DNA here is from genome assembly GCA_963575035.1 of Avahi laniger. Taxonomy (NCBI): domain Eukaryota; kingdom Metazoa; phylum Chordata; class Mammalia; order Primates; family Indriidae; genus Avahi; species Avahi laniger. The sequence goes on along the minus strand of CAUYSK010025557.1, from coordinate 1,109 downwards.
AATGAGAAGACAATAACTCTAGAGAGTTAGGTAGGGATGATTATGGTGAGCTCTTCATGCTATGCTATGGATTTTCTATTTTATACAGCTGACAACATGAAGCAACTGAATAGTGTGAAGTTGGAACATAGTGAGGATCACATTTTAATTTTTTTTGTTCTTATTATTTTTAGAAATATTTGTCTGCCAAATTTTGGAAGATGAAGCACCTAGACTGATTAAGAGACAGTGATGATAGTCCAGCTAAGAGACAGTTGCCTGAAGTCAGGCAGTACCAGTGGAGATGGAACAGACAGGTGGATATAAAAGTTGTTGAGAAGATAAAAGCAATAGGATTGGGTTAGCCATTTATGTATAGACTGAGAGAAATAAAATATTTGGAGGTAAATTTTAGGGTTTATGATTGCATGACTTCATCCATGGTGACGTAATTTAAGAATAATGAGTTTTGGAGGAAAATTAATGCTTTTCATTTTGAACACTACGGTTTTGATATACCCATGGGGCACCAGTTAGCCATGCCTGGTAGGTCATTGAACATAAAGGTTTGAAGTGAAGAACCAAGATCTGTGCTAGAAATGTATATTTGGAAATCACTCACATATAGGAATGTGTGAACTTCATGAAAGTGAAGAAAATCCCAGTTTGAAAATATGAAGCCTGAAAGGATAGAATTTTGTGGGAAAAATACAAAAAAAAAAAAAATTAAGTGGCGGGCAAAGGAGAAATCATTTAGAAAAGGAGTCTACCTCTTAATAATTGTACTTATTTTTCATAATTTGCTAATTTATTAAATGATAATTAAAGATCAGCAGATCTTGTAGGGACCATCCCTGGGCAAAATTGGCTTAAGCCCAGAGTCAGTGAAACTGGGTGTGTAGGGACCGTCCCTGGGCAAAATTGGCTTAAGCCCAGAGTCAGTGAAAACTGAGTGTGTTCTCGTTGGGGCCAGAGGACAATAGGTCTGCACACGGCCTATTGAACAAACAGAACTATTCCTCATGACAGATAGCTTTATGATAGATAACCAAGCGCCTGAGGTCTTGCAAACAAGCCAAGGCATCTCATTGTCCTGCATATGTCTCATTATCCTGCATACGGTAATGAGA
>CAUYSK010025556.1:0-23420 GCA_963575035.1 Avahi laniger | reverse complement strand
CCGGAGGCGGGACGGCAGCGACTCCTTCGCCATCACCTTCAGGTGGGCGTGGTGGCGGCGAGGCACACGCTCTCCAGGGGAGGTGCCGGAGGGGCAGGTGTGGGGAACCAAGAGGGAGCTTCAGGCGGAGGCTTACCTGCCATTGTCCTCTCCCCTGAGCATCAACAGTGATGACGACAGCAATAATAATAGCAAAAGCAGCCTGCACTCCGCACGTGCTTCTGTGTGCCGGGCACGGTCTGTGTTCCGTGAGGTTGAGCGGCTTTGCTGAAACACGCAGCCAGTGAGTGGTGGAGCTGGGACTCGAACCCGACAGCCCAGACCTGAGATGTGACAGATCCGGTTTCCTCCCATCTGCCGCTGCCGTCTGAGCATCTCTAGGACTGTGGTTCTCTGCTTTCACCCCAAAACATTTGGTTCATTCCTCTTCCACCGAGATGGGAGTGTCGGGGGGGATTCATGGTACCGTCTCCCCGGCCCAGGGTTCCCTGCATGCTCTTGTGATGGTACCAGCCCCGTGCTGAGTCCCGTACTACGTCCAGACACGGGGCTGCCCCCGAGGCCGCCCGTGATTGAGTCCTTCGCTGTAGGGATAGCAATCTCCTCCACTTCCACCAGCAGGGAAACCGAGTCCAGCACAGTGTTGCTCAGAGCATGGTGGCGGGGGCGTTGCCATCATGTCAGGACGTTGAGCTTCCCTGGCCTTCACCCACCGATGCCTACTGGGGGCCCGAAGTCATTGTAACAAGAGAAAACCCCTCTGTCCCCCCGACCCCCGGACACACACTCTTTTCAAATGCTCTCTGGTCATGGCGTGGGGTGGGGCATTGCTCCCCTTCACTGAGAAATGCTGTCTCTAGTGGAAGATTCGGGCACATAAGGAAGTCCCTGTAATATTGCTTGGTGAGTGCTACAGAGGGATTGGTCAGGCAGGGTGTTGGAGGGTGAGCAGGAGTTCTCCAGGGAGGCGGGTGGGGAGTGTGTTCGGGACAGTGGGAGAGCAGGGGTCTGGAGGAACCTCCCCTTCCTCCCCTTCCCTCCACCCCTCACATATTTGCAGGGTTCCTCTCCCTGCCAGGCACTGTCCTAGGCTCTGGGGGTGTATACTGAACTTCTGAGTAGATTTCCACAGGAGAGGAGGAGCATTTACTTTCAAATCCATGAAATGGAGAGATGAAGTTGTCTGGGTGTGATTGGTTGGAGGCGTCCCTCAGTGGGACGAGGGGCTTCTGGGCGAAGCTGCAGCCTTAGGCTGGGGCGTCCACTGACTCGGAGCAGTGTACTCCAGGAGGTTGGAAAACGCCGCTTGAATTCCAGCCCCGTTCCCATCGCCCCTTCTGATCCGTCTTTTTCTGGGTGCCAAACACAATGCTCGGGGCCCACCCTGAGTGACCTAACAGACAGCAATCCTAACACTCACCGTGAGCCAGGGATTGCAGATCCCAGTGCCAGGGAGAAGGAAACTGAAGCTCGAGAGGTTTCCAGAGGATGCGACCAGAACTGACCCAGGCTCTTAACCTCAGCACCCCAGACCCCTGCTGCCCCGAGAAGCTCTTGTAAAAAAGTTGTAAAATTAATTTTTAATTACATAAATATTAGAGGAATATATTCTCTTTACAAAAAATGAAGACATTGCAGTGAATGCTGGAGTCCCCGTCGTCCTTCTCGTCAGTAGAGATGTCCTGGGAGAAAGCACAGATTTCTAGTGGGTGTCTCCATCTAGACGTTTAAAAAACGTGTTTATAGATATGCGAACCTATGGAAAATGGATAGTGCCATTTTATGTGTGGGCATTTTGTTCCATTTTAAAAACATACAAATGGGATCAATCTGCATCTTATTTTTCTACTCAGCAGTTTCTTTTTTTCCCCCTCTCTTTTTTAAAAGGAATAAATATTTAACAAAATATCACTGCAAATAAACCAACGATACAGAAGTCTTCTAGCATTTGTTTTCACGGGACTTTTGGAAGAAATGGCTGAACAGGATACATTTTTTAAAACAATAAAAAATGTATCTCTAAAGTGCAGAATTTTTGAAAGATGAGTAGTGTACCCTCAGAAACTATGCCTCTAGATATTTTCCTAATCTACTGAATTGACAAATTTTGTGTACACTTAGTGTACAACATGATGTTTTGAAATATATACACACTGTAGAATGGCTAAATCGAGGTAATGTATGCATTACCTCACATACTTACCATTTTTTTTTTTTTCGGTGAGAACACTTAAAATCTCTTTTAGCAATTTTCAAGAATACAATACAGTATTAACTATAGTCACTGTGTTGTACAGTAGATCTCTTAAATTTATTCCTCCTCCCTGAAATTCTGTACCCTTTGACCAACATCTAGCACTCCCGACCCTCCCAAACCCTGGTTACCACCATTCTATGCTTCTGTGAGTTAAACTCTTTTTAGATTACACATACAAGTGAGATGCAGTATAATGGTCTGTCTGTGCCTCGCTTATTTCCCTTAGCATAATGTTCTCCAGGCTTATTCATGTTGTTACAAATGGCAAGATTTCCTTCTTTTTTAAGGCAAAATAGTATTCCGTTGTGTATATAGACCACAATTTATTCACCCACTGATGGACACGTAGGTTGATTGCACATCTTGGCTACTGTGAATAGTGCCGCGGTGAGCGTGGGAGTGCAGATGTCTCTTTGAAATACCGATTTCATTTCCTTCAGACATGCACTCAGTAGTGGGATTGCCGGATCATATGTTGGTTCTATTTTTGATTTCTTGAGGAACCTCCATATATTTTCCATAATTGCTGTACTAATTTACATTCCCAACAACAGTGTACAAGGGTTCCCTTTTTTCCACATCCTCATTGGCACTTATCGTTTTATATATATATATATATTTTTTTTTGAGACAGAGTCTCACTGTGTTGCCTGGGCTAGAGTGCCATGGAGTCATCCTAGCTTACAGCAACCTCAAACTCCTGGGCTCAAGCCATCCTCCTGCCTCAGCCTCCCGAGTAGCTGGGACTACAGGCATGCACCACCATGCCTGGCTAATTTTTTCTATATATTTCTAGTTGTCCAATTAATTTCTTTCTAATTTTAGTAGAGATGGGGTCTCGCTCTTGCTCAGGCTGGTTTCAAATTCCTGAGCTCAAACAATCCGCCTGCCTCGGCCTCCCAGAGAGCTAGGATTACAGGCGTGAGCCACCACGCCCGGCCTATAATTTTGATAATAGACGTTCTACTAGGTATGAGGTGATATCTCATCGTGGTTTTAATTTGCATTTCTTTGATGATTAGTGATGTGGAACATTTTTTTATATACCTGTCGGCCATTTATCTATCTTCTTTTGAGAAATGTCTGTTCAGATCCTTTGCCTATTTTTAAATTGGGTTATTTATTTTCTTATTATTGAGTTGTTTGAGTTCCTTATATATTTGGGACATTAACCCCATATCAAATGTTCAGTTCCCAAATACTTTTTCCTATTCTATAGCTTGTCTCTTTAATCTGCTGATTATTTCCTAGGCTGTGCAGAAGCTTGTTAGTTTAATGCAATCTCATTTGTCTATTTTTGCCTTTGTTGCCTATGCTTTTGGGGTCATATCTGAAAAATCATCACCCAGACCAATGTCATGGAGCCTGTCCCCTTGTTTTCTTCTAGTAGTTTTACCATTTCGGGTCTTATGTTTAAGTCTTTAATCCATTTTTAGTTGATTTTTTGTATATGGTGTGAGGTGAGGGTCTAATTTCATTCTTTTGAAATTTTTTTTATCATAATTTTTATAAGAATTTCTTTTGAAATTCTTTTGAATTTTATTTATCTAGTTTTCCCAACAATAGTTATTGAAGAGACTTGTCATTTTCCCATGGTGTATTCTTGACCCCTTTACTGAAAATCAGTTGACCATAAATGCATGGATTTACTTCTGGGTTCTCTACTCCATTCCATTGGTCTATGTGTCTGTTTTTATGCCAGTGCCATGCTGTTTGGATTACTATAGCTTTATAGTATATTTTGAAGTAAGGTAGTATGATGCTTCCAGCTTTGTTTTTTCTGCTCAAGATTGCTTTGGCTATTTGGGGGTAGACATTTTTTTTTTTTTAGAAGATCCTCTTGGCTGTAAAGTTAGGGTCAAAATACAGTTTTGCAGATGTTTCTATTCTTGCTGATAAAAGCTAATAAGACTGAGGATTCTGTTCCGTTTTAGACTTTTTCTTCCTCTTGTTTCAAATGGATGAAGAAATGAAAGACTCGTTTCTTTTTTGAAAAAAAGAAAAGTCATTGTTGTGCTAGTTGAGCCACTGAAGACAAGATTTAAGAATTTGGGGATGGAGTCCAGAGTTCTGGAGAGGGATTGGCAAATACTTTCCGTAAAGTACCACAGAGTCAACATTTTAGGCTTTGCAGGCCATATGGTCTCTGTTGCAACTATGCAACTCCGCTGTTGTAGTGCAAAAACAGCCACAGACAGTGTAGAAACAAATGAATAGTAGCTGTGTCTCATAAGACTTCATGTACAAAAGTAGGTGGTGGGCCACTTTTGGCCTACCCATCCCTGATCTAGGACTCTAGGATGCTCCCAAAGTCAAATTCTGTAGCTGGGAAGAAGGGTAAGGGGAGTTAGCTGTTCAGTCAACAAGATTTCTCCTGAGACACAGATTCTTCTAGATCTGTGTTGAAAAGACCCACATTATTTTTAACTCTGTCCTGTGTTCCACAGGAGGGCTGCACCCTGTGTATTACTCTCTCCCCTAAGCATGGATAACTAGGTTGTTTCTCTTCAGTGGGGCTGATAGAGCAATTGCTTGGCTGCCAGGACTTCCGCATGTCAACCCTGTGGCTCCCTCCAGGGCTCGGGGCAAGGTGAAGCATTGCCGCATCAACCGGGACGGCCGCCACTTCGTGCTGGGCACCTCCGCCTATTTTGAGAGCCTCGTGGAGCTCGTCAATTACTACGAGAAGCACGCCCTCTACCGAAAGATGAGGCTGCGCTACCCCGTGACCCCCGAGCTCCTGGAGCGCTACAACATGGTAGGTGGTCGACTCCCTGGGGACTTGGGGAGATATCTCGTCCAAGGTCATAGATCATCTCTTCGTTCATTCAGCAAACGTTTATCGAGCACTTATCGTGTGTTTGATACTGCTCTGGGTCCCGGGGATGCAAAATGGAACACAATGGGCGAAGCCCCTGCCCTCGGCTGCTCGCGGTCTAGTGCTGGGGGGCAGAGGATAGATGAGATAAAAATGATACACATAGCACGAGTTCGATGGTGATGAGTGCTAAGGAGACAAACTGGGAAGGTGGACAAGTGGATGCAGAGTGATGGGGGAGGGGTTCAGAGGGTGGTCCAGGGGGATCTCACCGAGAAGGAGGGAGCCGCACAGCTGCCAGGAGGAAGAAGGGCCAAAGTCCCCGAGGCGAGAAACTGCCTGGAGGCACAGAGAGGAAGCCAACGTGGCCAGAATGGAGCGAGCCGGGGGAGGCCATCGTAAGGCACTGGATTTTTCTCTGAGCCATTCGTTGGAAGATTCTGGGTGTAGGAGACCTTTTGTGATTACCGTGTCTCAATTCCTGTAGCACAGATTTGTTCATTTACTGAAAAGAGATTGATTGTGCCCCAACTGTGTGCCAGGAACTGTTCTGGATGCTGGGGGTACTATGAACAAAGTCTGCACTTGGGCAGTTTGGGTTCTGGAGAGGAGATGTAGAAAACGTACTTACATAAATAAGATGTTCTCTGGCAGCGTGAAATACAACGAAGCAAATGACACAGGATGGTGAAAAGGGTGGGTGCTGCATCAGGTCGGGGGTGATCGGAGAGGGCTGCCTTAAGGGGGTGAACATGTGAGCTGATACCTAGAAGATGGGAGTGACTCAGTCCTGGGGAGATGCAGAGGAAGAGGGGCCCCAGGTAGGGCAGTGCCCACCCGGAGGTGACATGAGGAACAGAAAGCTGAGCGAGAGCGGAGCAGAGGGATGGGCGGATGGGTCTTGGCAGCGGTGTGCTGGTGAATGTTTAAACAGCTCTCTGGGGGAAAGGCCCTGGTTCGTAGCATTTGCCACCTTCTGTGGTGTAAACACTTCCATGGTGGCCGGTTTGAAGCTACCAATGGGTTGTCGTGGATCGTGGGGCGGAGTCAGGAGGAGATGGTATCCCTTGGGCCTTTGCAAGCCACGAGCTTATTGCCGCATGCCGTTGGATCTTAGGATTGTACTTTTACAAAGGAACGCAGTGCCTGGCGCACCGTAGGTCAGGATACGGCCTTCTCTGACTTCAGGGTAGTTTCCAGGTTTGGGGGACCTTCTTTATAGCTTCTTGCCGTCTCTACCCACGAGCCACGGGAAAATTCTGTGAGGTTTCAACTCTTCTACCAAAGGATAGGCAACCACAAGGAAGCCTGGATCCTTTTTATATGTGAGGGCTCTTCTAGGAGCATGGCTTGTTCTATTTATTTTTCTTTGTTTTCTTTTGTTTTTTGCTTCCAGGAAAGAGATATAAACTCCCTCTATGACGTCAGCAGAATGTATGTGGATCCGAGTGAAATCAACCCTTCCATGGTACGGTTGGTGCCGGTCCTCCCGTTCCCGCTGTTCCCTAGTCACTAGGTCGACATGGATTCCGTTGTCCCCTCCCTTGTCCCATGGCAGGTATAACCAGGCAAGGGAATATTTTGGAAAACCTGGTTAAAAAAAAGAAGCAATGATGATTGACAATACGAAGCCTAGTTTCAGGGAAAAGGTTAATGGAATTCCATCCGCGTGTGACCGTGCCTTGCTGAAATTCTGAGGTTTGATGAACCACCTTTGGGCCAAATGGCTTCTAATTAAAAGTCTTTCAAATTTTTTGCTCGCTGACTGAGCCTGCGGTGTCTATAAATTCCATTTGGTTCGCTGACCTCCTTGCCACGCTAACGCTATCTCCCCTTCCCACGCCGATGCTGTTGTGTCATTTCACGCAGGTAGGGATGGATTTTACTCCTAGCCCCCGGCTCCTCCTCGCTCCAGTTTCATCTCGAATTTAGTTTGAGCTGGTGGAGGAAGAACTACGGTGCGTTTTCCGTTCGGGGGACCATCTGGCGCACAATGGGCGTACAACCCTCCCGTGGGCAGGGCCCCTGCTCGTGGGCTCTGTTGAAATCCATTTCTTTTTCTTTTTTTAAATTTATAATCCTTGGCCAATGCAGATCTCTTTGAAAGTGAAGTCTTGAAAAATTATGGGCAAATTGAGCCGTGTGCAAAATATATGAAGGGATCTCGGCTAGCAGCAAAGACTTTTGTTAGAAGTGAAGAACGTTTTGGTGATGAGAAGGGTCACCCCTTTTCCCTGTGTGCTGGTTTTGCAGATTTAACTGGGGCCTCTTAAGTAACTTCAGGCAGACTGGATCTTTTCCTCCTTGCTGGGATGGTATACTTGGAGCTTATTTTGATGGGCTCAGGTCTTTTTCTTTTGCCATTCGAAACATGATTTCATGAAACACAGGTGGCAAGCTCAGACGTCCGTGAGCTGGCCCAGGCGTAAGAAATATTCCCCTGTATCTGACAAAGGAGTGCAGATTTGGTGACAAATGGCAGCTGGCATTTGGCTCCCTGGCAGCCAGACGGCAGGGGTGACGGAGACTTTGGAAAGCTGGGGAACGCAGACCCTGTCTCCAGGACAGCCACTCCTCAAAGCACGGATTGTCACCTCTCAAGAGGACAGGCCAGATCTTCTGATTTCTCAAACCAGGCCAGAAATCTGGATGTTTTGCATGAACTCTCCCAAGCTTTAAACTGTGGCAGCCGGAACAAGTTTTAGAGAAGATCTTCCTGCACTAAGCTGAGTAAAACATGATTGTACGCCGAGTTTGACCTCCAGCCACCAGTGTGTGATGAGCGCCTCAGAGTGAAATTCTAACTGTTATGACTGAAAAATGACGTAGCAGTTAAACATGTCGAAAAAAGGAGAGAGAATCGGCCCCGTCTCACCACACGCAAGCAGCAGCTCCCTGAATTATCGGGTATTCGTCCCTTCTGGTCTCTGCCCACCTGGACACACGTTTTCTAGTCACCACCACCTGTCCCTGCCATTTGTATTGTACTTTATTCACTTGCTGCTTGGTCACACGTTGGTTTCCCCATCGCTGTTCTTCTCAGTGACCACTGTCGAACCTGATAGGCTGAGTGATTTAGATGAAATACATAGATTAGAATTTTAACTTAGAAAAATGCTGAGCGATTCTGCCAGCTTAGCCATTTCCCCACCAGTGGCTGTGTGGAGCGTTTCTAGCCTTTGCTTTTCAAGTTCACACCACAGTGAACTTCTCCACGCACGAGACTCGGGATCCCTTTTGCATATTTCCTCCAAGTAAGCCCTTGGAGCTGGGATGACCAGACGGACAGTCGTAGGTAACACATTCCCTGGGTGTTGTTCCAAGCTCTTGGCAGTGGTTCGCTCATTAATCCTCAGAGCAGCCCCGTGCGGTCGGTACTATTCTTGTGCCCATTTTACAGACGACAAAACTGAGGCATGTAGAGGCTGAGTAGTTGCCGAGGTCACGCAGCTAGGAAGGTGTGGAACTGGAAACGGACCCAGGCGGTCTGACTGTGAGGTGTGTGCTCTGAATCACTTGGCCCTGCCACATGCCCGCTTGGTCATCTCATGGATGGCTTGTTTCTTTTTAGTTGATGAGGGGCCTGACGTGAGGACTTCTCCTGCCATCGGCCAGGCTGGAGGCTTCCTCCTCGTGGAAGTCATTGTATGGCACACCTCCGGCACTGGGGTACCCTCCGGTGGCCTTGGAGCCTGGCTCCGGTCTTTCTATCCACCCTTGAAGCCCGATACGCAGGCAGAGCCTTCTCTGTTTGAGGGGGGTTGGGGAGAGAAGGGGAGTGGCTCCATTGGCCTCCAGTTGGAGATCCCCATGGCAGAGCTTCTAGACCCCACCTTGCTTCCAGGAAATCATCATGAACTAGGGCAACAACTCACATGAATTGATCTGGTTCTGGACTTAGCCACTTACCAGCTGGTTGATCCTGGGCAAGGTATTAATACTTCATTTCTCTGTGCCTCAGCTTCCTCACCTGTAAAATGGGTACAATCATATGACTACCTACCTGTTAGGGTTGTTGTGAAGATTAAAGGAGATACTATAAGGCTTAGAATGATGCTTTGACTATAGTGAGCCCTTAAGAAATGCAGGCTGTCATCGGTTTTATCACCACGTACATCATCTCATCTAGTAGTCTCAACCGCCCTGTAAAATACATGCAAAATTGTATTCCCATGCACAGATGGTCCATGAGGATCAGAGAGCCTCAAACTTTACAAAACACTAAGGGGCAGAGCAGTGATTCGAACCTACCTGTCTGACTCCGCAGCGCGTGCTCCCAGAGACAGTTCCATTGGATTCCTTGTAAAATTCCTGCTCCTTTTTCCTGTGGGTGGGAGGGGAGGGAAGCCACTGATATAAACAGATTTGACAATTTCAGAGGTTTTCCCATTAATATTTGCTTGCTGTGTGGGTGTTTGTTTTGTCATGGTTTTACGCTTACAAGCAGAAGGCGTTACAGCAAATTCGTTGAAGAAAAGTTTTATCCCAAGTAAGTTTTATCTTACTTGTTTCTGCCAACAGAGACCTCCTTGAGATGCATTTCATAGAGAAACGCCTCGGTTACTCGCGCGGAGTGTTGGTGTCTTGCAGGAGTCTAGTTAGGGGACCACCGGCCTACATGAAAGTAGTGGTGAGGGCCCCGGGGCGGCCAGGAAATGGTGTTGCCCTTGAACTTCTTGGAGGGTTGTTGAGCACAGGCACCATGGTGGTGGTCGTGGCTTAATCTAAAAGGCACATGCTTTCTATGTCGAGGAAATTGAGCAATATTGTGTCCCTCCTAGGTAGCTTTTGGGGACTTCGGTTCCTTCGCAATGCCAGGCCTTTGCCAGCAGATGGTGCTACAACCATGGCCTGAAGCCCGCTGCTCTCTCATGGGAAGAACCAAATGGTGCCAGGGAATGCAGATGCCTCCTCCTCCTCCTCCTGTCGCCCGGCCTGACCTTTTCCTTCTTGTTTTCCCCTGAAAGCCTCAGAGAACCGTGAAGGCGCTGTATGACTACAAAGCCAAGCAAAGCGATGAGCTGAGCTTCTGCCGTGGCGCCCTCATCCACAATGTCTCCAAGGAGCCCGGGGGCTGGTAAGGCTGAGCGGGGGCTGGGCTGTGTGGCAGGTGAACTTGACCTGTCCCCTCTTGGTGATGAGACTCAGGTGCTGGCTGAGCTCTGACTCCCTTTGTCTGCCACTCTGGGCTGGCTCTGACCTATTGTGCTAAGTCCTTGGGAAGGTGGCTTGGTGCATGCACCGTTTGGGAAAGTGGATAAACTACAACATTAACAGTTATTATATATCTTTTATATCATCGTCTATTGTATACTATTATAATGACAACAGCAGCTACCATTTATTGAGATCTTACTCTGTGCTAAGCACTCTGCTAATTGTCTCCATGCATTGTCTAACCATATCTCCACTATAGCCCTGTGGTTATGAATATGATTTTTCTCCACTTCACAGATGTGGTAAATGAGGCTTTCTAAGGTCATATAGCTACTAAATAGCACAGGCTCTGCCCATTGCACAAGCTTGTATGTTATTTTAAATTCAAATTCTTACGCTATTGCTTAGTCCTGTGGTCTATGCAATGGCCCCATCCTGAATTGAAGAGAGTGCATTTTTAGGCAGTTACTTGAGTGTGCTGGGGTTTAGATATCTCTTCCCTTTTTTCACCTTGGAAGAAAAACTCACTGCTCATTGATAGGTTCCTGGCAAGTGGTTTTGTGGGGTGGCTTCTACCCGGGAGCAATAAGAACTTGCTCATAACCATGCACCCTGGCAGAGATTCAAGTACCTCACAAGACTGGCATTTCTTCCTCTCACAGAATAGCTGGACCTGACTTAAAAAATCTGAATAGTAGTGTGTAGGGTGTATTGAATGCTTATACGTGTCAAGCACTGTTTTAAGCACTTCATTGGAAATAACTCATTTGATCTACACGATGACCGTATAAGGTTGGTTCTGTTGTTGCCTGCATTTTACTGATGAGGAAACTGAAGCACAGAGACATGCAGTAACTTGTCCAGGGTCACACAGCAGGCTGAGATTTGAACTCTTCTGACTGCAGAGCCCAGATTCTTAACCTCACTTATCTTCTAGGTCCCTCCCTGTTCCCATGCAAGGGGCCCTAATTCAGGGATTTCCAAACTTTTTCTTTAAAAACGAGAACCTCATTCGAAACCAATTCTTACCTGGATCTCTAGAATCAAATATTGGTAACAGCACAAGATCCGAGAGCTACGATGATCTGTTGAAGCTGGAGCAGGGCTTGGAGCCGCCCATTTGGGTCCCCAGTGCAGCCCTGGGGCTCCTCCTCGGAGGCTCCCAGGCCCAGTTGCCAACCAGTGTCGTCCGTCCGCTGCTCCCCAGCTCAGCGGTTTGGCTCCGCCAAGGTCCCTCCCTTCTAAGTGGCACAGCCTGAGCTCAGGTGTCTCCCAGGCCCCCTGGCACTTCCTCATCGTGCTCCTGCACCCTGCTCCGTCACAGTCCTGGTCCTCACTGGGTGGGTGCAGCCTGGACGGTTGCTCCAACTCACAGTTTTCCATTACGTGTGGGACAGCCTCACGCCTCTGATGCGGAGTGATCCAAGTGTCTAAGGCTCTTGTCTTGAGATGAATTAAGAGGCTGGCGGAAGTTCCTCTGGAGAGGGACTGGGAAAACCGCCCATTCCTTGTCCTCTTTCTGAGGGCAGTACTGCCCCCCAGGGGGCCGCCTGCGTTGGACCACTTTTTTTTGCATCCTCCCAAACTGGTTCCCCTATAGCTGGGGGGACCGAACAATTCTTGTCCAAACCAAGATGTTTTTGAGAGTGAAGGGAATGCTATTATTAATAACTACACTTGGGCAATGGGTAAAAATCGCGCAGTCCTGGGCAGATGGGACACACGGTCGCCCTAATACAGCCAGCCTTGCCCGAGGTGGGTGCGGAGCAATGGCGGCAGGGGGGCCCGAGGGGGCTTCCAACCAGCAGCCCTGTGTGTCCGCCAGGTGGGTGCAACCGTCGGTCCTGCTCATTCAGGCCAAAACATTTAGGTGCTTCCCATGAGCATGGAGTACAGATTTGGTTAAGGTCAAAAAAGGTCTCGCACAGCGGGGAAGACAGGTGTGCAATTATACACCAAATGTAAGGTGCGAACGCTCAGATGGCTGTGGGGACAGGATGCTGGGGGAGCACAGACAAGAGCGCTCAGCCTAGGCGGCAGTCAGGGAAGTCACCTGGGACAGGACGTGCCTGAGTCGAGTCCTACGTGGTTAGGAGGAGGAAGGTGGGTAGAAAGGGCAGGGGCCAAGGCGTGGGAGCTGGGCAGCCTGGCAGGCGCACGATGGGGACGGTGGGTCGTCTGGAATGAATGTCAGGTTTGGGTGGCGGAGAGTCCTGGGGTCGGCCGTACTGGGCTCCGGTTGCCGGGCTAAAGGGTCTGGGCTGGATTCTAAAGACTCCAGGGAAGCATCCTGCGGTGTGGTCAGAGGTGCATCTGGAGAGACCCTGCTGCAGAAAGTGGCCCTCAAGATGTCCAGGCTGGAAGGAGGCGACCTGGACCCCGGGATGGACTTGGGGTCGGGGGGAAGAAGCTTGGAGGTGCTCGCAGTCTGGGGGGCAAGGCGCATTCACGGATCAGTTATGTCCCTTGTTATTGGTGCTGTTATAAAGTATGGGAGCAGTATTTTAGCTGAATAACAGCACAAACTAGCGCTGTTGAGCTCGTACTGTGGACTAGGTAGGCACGGATCCATGCTCTCGGCGTGTGCTAGTTTAGGTAGTTCCAATACGCCCGTTGGAGCGGAGCGCTGGTGTTACCCTGTCTTACAGATGGAGAGTGTGGGGCATGCAATGTCCACGTAGCTGGTGGTGGAGCTGGAATTTGATTCCAGGCTGTCTGGCTCCAGAACCTTCTTTATACCAACTTCATCTCTAAATTCACAACCTGAAATGGGGTTGAGCTTTTGTCTTGTGTGGCCTCTTGCTTCGGCTCAAAGCATTGAAACTTTTGACTTTTGGTGTCTTTGACCAAGCACTAGGATCGTGTTAAGAGGAAGACAGTGAGCCCCCAATGGTGGTTAAAAAAAAAAAAAAAGCAAAAGCTCCCTTTGAGATGCTTCATTGTCACAACAGTGACCCCTCCCCTGGTCACCTGGCCCCTTGCTGCCTCCCCCTGCCTCCCCCCCCCGTGGGGATCGAGCTGGCGGCTGGAGCTCCCCGGAGCGTGGTGGGTTATAGGCGCTGCCGGGCCTCAGCGCCTTCTGTTTTCCTCCAGGTGGAAAGGAGATTACGGGACCAGGATCCAGCAGTACTTCCCGTCCAATTACGTCGAGGACATTTCCACCGCTGACGTGGAGGAGCTGGAAAAGCAGGTGCGTGTCCACCATCCATCACTTACCCTAAGGAGGGATCCGCCCATCCTGTTTCTCAGGGAGTCCCCGAGCCGCCTCCATGGGCGAATTTTTACCTGTGCTGCTCGCGGTCTGTGGAGCTCCAGGACAGGGAAGACGGAATGATACAGATACTGCGATCGTCCGCGAGCTGCTGCGGGTGAAAGTCGGTGACGAGCCAGTCATGTTTTAATCGGGTTGTGCTGGGCTGCAAGCCTTTGAATATGCAGAATTCCCACCGGAGTGGAAGTGGCCAAATGGGGAATTTGTCCTTTGCTTAAAGCAGCTTGCAAATGAAACACATTTATTTTGGACAGCCAGACACTCCGAACGTGCTCGGGGTGAGCAAGCAAGCGGCCTGACTGGGAGGTGGGATGAGGCCTTCGTGGTGACTTTGCAAACCTGGTTTTTGTTCCCTAGCTGCCTCTTGCCCGTAAGGCTCAGGGAGCAGCCACTTTCAGTGTGACAGCACCACACCAAGGATGACATCTTTGTAATGAGGACTTTAAGGTCCCGTGACAGCCCAAGGCACTTATTTTATAAGGGAGATAGCGTAATCTGGGAAGGCTTCCTGGAGGAAGGGGTCATTTGAGCCTTAAAAGTCTAGTTAAAATTCAACACCGAGAGACTGGAAGAATGGAATTTCAGTTGAGAGGTGTAGTCAGCAAAGGTGTGGTGGTGGGAACGTGGTTGTGTTCCGTGTGCTCGGGCTGAGGCAGAGATGTGACCCTCTCGAGGCGTGTGTGGCATTGCTCTTGCCTGCACAGTCAGCGTGAGCCTGGCAGGGAAGGCGTGGGATGGTACAGGCAGTAGGTGGACACACGGTTCTGCCAGCTCTCCTGAGACTGAGACAGTCTCCGTCTCCGTTGGACCCTGGGATGGTTCAAGTGAGGCAGGGGACGTGGAGCTGGGAAGGCCCACTGGGGCTCGGAAGGCCTTAAAAGCCAGATCGCAGAGCCATGGGTGTTGCTTCCACAGGGCATGGGGAGCCACAGACGGTTCTTGAGCTGGGCTTTAATACACCAAATAGTCCCAGATAAAGGGTCTAGGGTGTATTGCGAAACCAGACCCGAGGAAGCATCTTGAAACCTGTTCTAGAATTCACAAGGCATGTTTTCACGGGTTGGAAGATGAAACACCGAACCTCCCGGCACCTGCTCCCCGCCAGGTCCCTGTCAGCCCCACGCTTCATTATTTAGCGCTCTCCCTGTGGACGTATCCTGTAATGAAAATGCATTTTAAACAGTTCCACGGGCAGTGTCTCCGCTAAACGGCGCGCTTTGGAAGCTGGTCGTGTTTTTATCATGCCCGTTACAACTAACCTGAGTTATGTCTTGTTTCTTCACAGATTATTGAAGACAATCCCTTAGGGTCTCTTTGCAGAGGAATATTGGACCTCAATACCTATAACGTCGGTACGTGCACGGGTCATCTTAGCCTGATTCCTACCCAAAGCCCCCGCTGCCTGACCTCACACCCGCCCCGGGCAGGGAGGCGGCTGACACTGGTCCTGTCTAGCCTTGGCTTTGACGCCGGCCCCAAGTATTTGGGTCCGACGGGTCAGTGAGTGCGACGTTACGTCTGTGTTGATATCTGCTAAACTGTAAGTGCTAACGCAGAGTCCAGTGCACTGTACGTGCTGGATGATGGTTACCTGTTACCAACATCGCTGTGATTATTTAGGGACCTGCCTGTGTTTCTCATGCATTTTGAGGGAGTCCTAGTCCTAAGCCCAGCTCTGCTGCTCAGTGGCTCTGAGACCATGGGCCTGTCCCTTCTCCTCTCTGAACCTCAGCTTCCTGGCTGCTCAGCTGGGCATCAGGCAGCCTGGTCTGTCGCACACTGGCGTCTGCTGCAAGTGGAGGGAGTGAAGGCCCAGCCCCAAGCACGGGCCGATCTAGGGGCGGCAGGGCTGTGAGCTGCACTGGGCTTCCTAGGCCTCCGGCGCATCGCAGTGAGGAGGGAGGCTCCGTGCAGAAGGTGCAAGCAGGCTGCTCCTCTGCAGGCCTGTGTCTACAGCAGGCCTTGCTGTTCCCTGCAGCACTGACTCACCAGCCTGGCCTCGCCACTCCCAGACTCTCCCTGGGAAGGCCTGTGCGTGGTCCCCTAGGCCTCAGATGACAGCAGTCCCCGGAACTTCCTGCCAGTGCTCTGCTTTCTACATTATAAAGCTTCCCCCCTTACAACTTTCCAGTAAGGTAGGCAGGAGAGGGATTCTTTGCTCCAGTTAACAGATGAGAAAACCAAGCTCCTAGGGGACCACAGCATCTGCTGAGGTCCTATGGTGAGTTAACAGATGGGCCAGGCCTACAGGGATTCAAGACTCTTGCCTTCCCTTCTGAGGTTTTTTATAGCATCTCCTTGCCCGTGTTTGCAGAGCAGAGGCACACAGCTCGGTGGTTATGAGCAGGGGTTTGAGTGTCACCGTTGCCACTACTGTGTGACCTTCCACCTGTTACTTTCCCTCAACGAGCGCGCTTTCCCTCCTGCAAAACAGGCATAACAGGAACGGAACCCCCTTAAGGGTGTGACAAGGATTAAGTAGACACAATGCAGGTCATCTACTTATAAATCTTGCCTGGCATCTAAGAGCTCAGAAATCTTAGCTACTAATATTATTTGGCAGATAATTTTCCCCGTCATAATCTCAATTTTCATCTCTATAAAATACTTTATGTACAGAGAATCCATTCCATGACTCTCTGCTGGCTCCTGGTGACATGTGGCAGTCCTTGGTGTTCTCTGGCTCGTGGCTGCATCATTCCAGTCTCTCCCTCCATCCTCACATGCCTGTGTCCCCTGTGGTTGTCTAGGATCTCTCTCCCCTTGCTCTTGCAAGGATCCCCATTGTTGAGTTTGGGGTTTATCCTAAACCCAGGATGGTCTCATCTCAAGATGCTTAACCTAAGTATATACACCAAGACCCTGGTTCTAAATAAGTTCGGGTTCACAGGTTCCGGAGAGCTGACATATCTTTTTGGAGGACACTGCTTAGCCCACTGCGTAGCTCAAGCATTCATGTGTGGAGGGTCCAGATGCTGCCTGGTGTGGCCCAGTCAGTGCTGACCACGATCACAGCAATGGCAGCTTGGTTTGGTTCATGAGAGGAAGGGCTCGGGCAGCAGGAAGTCTGCTCTTTGTGGCCTTCTAATAGGATGATCGGGGCTTCCTCTTCTTCTCTCCCAAAGTGAAAGCTCCACACGGGAAAAACCAGAAGCCGTTTGTCTTCATCCTGGAGCCCAAGAAGCAGGGTGACCCTCCGGTGGAGTTTGCCACAGACAGGGTGGAAGAGCTCTTTGAGTGGTTTCAGAGCATCCGGGAGATCACCTGGAAGATCGACACCAAGGTAGGCACTCTGTGCTCACCTGCGCCAGGGCCCCGGCAGTCTCTGGTTCCCGGTGCTCTGCGGAGGCCGCAGCTGCTGGAGGAGCAGGCCCCGGGCCGCACGGAACTCGAGGAGGAGACTCGGTGGGTTTGGACGATAGCAACACCTCTCGTTAGGGAGAGGAGGGGAACAGGGTCCCCTGGGACACGGGTCTGGTTTGAGCCTTCAGAAGGCTCAGAGTGTGCACTGACGATGCCTGTCTGGCCCTGTGTCTCGCCGAGGAAGTGCTGCCTTCCTCATCTTGATGATTTTGTTTCTAAATGTTGTACAAAGCGGCCAGGGTCCTTCCCCCAGGAAGCATTCGCTGAGCTCGCCTCCCTGGATCTAGAATGGGCCCTGGGAACAGCAGTCAACGAGACCCATTTTTCCCTGTGGAGGAGCCTCCCTCTGCAAGGGGACTGCCTGTTCAGGGCCATCCTCTGTGGAGTGCCCGCGCTGGGCCGGCAGCGTCTGGAGAAGGCGAGAGCCTCTGCGTGGGAACTGGGAGGTTTGGGATCAGACTAGAGCTTGCATCCCGGCAGGGCCGGGCCCTGGGACAGTAACCAGGCTTCCCTGGGCCTCCAAATGCTTCACTCCAAAGTATGTAATCATCGCGTTATCGTTGTACAAGGGTGGCGTGGGAAAGTGTCACCACATCTTTGATGGTGGAGTCATGTGCCGTCTGCTCTTTCTCGTGGCTACAGAGCTGGAAGGAACTGCAGGGTTTCCCATGTACACGTTCCCCAAAGGGCTGATCGTGAAGCTTTCCCAGGCCCCTCTGACCCCTGGCTGCAGCTGGCGAGT
Organism: Avahi laniger; assembly: GCA_963575035.1. Classification (NCBI taxonomy): domain Eukaryota; kingdom Metazoa; phylum Chordata; class Mammalia; order Primates; family Indriidae; genus Avahi; species Avahi laniger. Next base: position 5,812 of record CAUYSK010025556.1, on the reverse strand, counting down.
CTCTCCCCCCCAAGGTGCTTGGAGTGGGCACCCACCAGCGGCCTTGTCTTCCCTTCCCCCAGGGGGCTCACATCTCGGCCTGTCTCCAATCACCAGAGGCCCCTGGACTCACTCTTCCAACTCCTCCAGAGGAAAGATGTCCTTTTTAGGAGACTTTGCAGAGTCCCTGAGATGTGAACTCAGGAGTCAGAGGCAGGAGGCCTTTTAGTATTTCAGTGACATCTTCTCCAGGACCTGGTGGCTGACGGGGGGTGGGATGACACAGAGCTGTGACTCGGGTTGGGAGCTGGGGCTTTGAATCAGGCTAGTCGCTTAAGCTTCTGGTCTTGACCCTGGCTGTGTGGCCTGAGGTAAGCTACTCAGCCTCTCTGTGTTAATCCTGCTTCTCGGGGGACGCGTGCGCCGATTTAGATGACATCCATCGAGCACCTAGCATGCAATGCGCAGCTAAGCACCCCCCGCACGGTGACTGTCATTACCTCGATATCTTCTCAAGGCTCCCCACTGGCCAATAAAGGGCTGCTGGGCAGGATCTGGGGAGGCCTGAGAGGGTTGCCTGGTTTGGGGTGAAATGAGCAGCTCATCCTTGCTTGGATGGGGTTAGATTTGACGGTGGGTCCTCTGTAGGGCAATGCCTCCCCAGTCCACGGCATGTGGCTCTGGCCCTGGGGATGGATCCCTTCGGACAGAGCTGTGACGGGCAGTCAGAGGCAGGGAGGAGGCTTGCGCGTTCCGGGTGAGAGTTAGGACAAGGACGCTGTGGTCGCAGCCCCTGAGCACTGGGAGAACTAGAATTCGGTGAACGGTAACAGTGTCATTTTAGGGGAGGGTTATGGGAAGAGGGCAGGTGACAGAGAAGAGCCCCTTCCCATGTCTTGCTGTCCTAAGCCCCATCTATTTTTGAGATCTGTAGCCGGCCAGGACTGAGCTAGACACCAAACCTGGGAGGAAGGAGGGACAGGCTTCAGGGAAGGAAAACACTCAACTCTGCTAAAGCTCTGAGAGCACATCGGGGCGAAGTGGAGTTGGGGGAGGAAACTGCCACGTGAGCGTGGGATTTCTTGGTGGCCGGCTGGACGGCTGAAACTAAACTGGGTGACCCTAAACAGGAGAACAACATGAAGTACTGGGAGAAGAACCAATCGATCGCCATCGAGCTCTCTGACCTGGTGGTCTACTGCAAACCGACCAGCAAAACCAAGGATAACTTAGGTACCATCTTCCCCATGCCTCTGCCCGACAACTGCAGTGAAAATGATTTCCTTCTGAGCCAGACATCATCAGGGAGGGCAGGAGTGAGCGCGTTTTCCTGCTTGCCTTTAGCTGCTCGAGGCAGTTGCCTGACCTCGAGTTTGTCCTCAGGGTAAGGATGCTGGTGGACGAGATCCAAACCCACTTAGAGGGTGGATGAGTTTTGTGCTGCTGCTGTAACAAATGACCACAAACTTAGTGGCTGAAAAATATCATTTCTCTCGCAGTCTAGAATCAGCATCACTGGGCCAAAATCAAGGCGTCAGCAGGGATGCACTCCCTACAGGGGGGAATTGTGTGCTTTGCTTCTTCCAGTCCCTGGTGGTTGCCAACATTCCTTGGCTTGTGGCCTCATCACGCTGATCTCTGTCTCTGGTCACAGGGCCACCTCCTCTTCTACCTCCCTATTATCTAATGTAAGGACCTTGTGATTGCTTTCAGTCTGCCTGGATAACCCAGAATAATCTCATTTCAAGCTACTTTAACATCTTTAAAATCCCTTTTGCCATGCAAGGTAACATTTTCATAGGTTCTAGGGATTAGGATCTAGATATTTTGGGGGCTATTATTCAGCCTACCATGGGGTCCATTAAGAAATGGATCTTCCACCCAATTCTCCAAAGTAGCAAGTTCTCTGATGATGCCATTTATATTTTATTTCTCCTTTCTTTGGGTCTGCCGAGCAACTCCTTATCTTTCATCTTAAGGATCTGTGATTGCAGTACAGAAGACCAGAGAAATAGTACTAAACCCCAGTGTTAACTCTTACTGCGAGGCAGGCCCCCAGCACCCCTATGTTCAGGGACAGATGCCAAAGCTCAGGACCGGGCTCAGAATGTTCACTGCTTGGCTCTCCCCCCACCTCCCCCCACTCTTACTTCCTTACCCACACGGGCACCCCCTCCTGTCACGTCCCTTCCTGGGGGCAGTGGCAGTTGATTCTCACTTCAGTGAGATGCTCAGTTCCTTCATCCGTGTCTGTAGCATCCTTGCTGAAGAAGTTGGAGCTTCTCTTTTCATCTTACCCTCCTGAGATCTTATACCTAAACCCATCCCCACCCTTCCCCTTCTATAACCAGAACACTTTCGTGTTTTCTTGTTCAAGACTTTTGATAGTTTTAAACCAAAAGTAAATTACAATGATTCTAGACTAAAAGGCTATAGGAAAACTAGGCCCCTTTGGAATGTGTGAGGTTCCCCCCACCTTTTAATCCCTGGGACCCCAGGAGGGCAAGAGTCCACAGTGTACCAGTTATGGCCTTACCATCACAACCCCTCGAATGTCTTGTCAGAGAGAGACATTCCTGGTTTCCTCTTACAACCTGAGCATCCAGCCACTGCGCTAAGCATTAAGAAATGGTGACCTTTTACTCTGTGTGCAGAAAATCCTGACTTCCGAGAAATCCGTTCCTTTGTGGAGACGAAGGCTGACAGCATCATCAGACAGAAGCCCCTTGATCTCTTGAAGTACAATCAAAAGGGCCTGACCCGCGTCTACCCCAAGGGACAAAGAGTTGACTCTTCGAACTACGATCCCTTTCGGCTCTGGCTGTGTGGCTCCCAGATGGTGGCGCTCAATTTCCAGACTGCAGGTAGTGGAGGGCTGGAGGTAGCGGGTCAACACCAGGTCGCTGGGGCCACCCACGTGATATGGTATCCGGGATGCCAGGGTTCAGCCAGGATGCTAGTTGGTGCGAGGCCCACCAACTGAACGGAGCGATGAGGGCTCTGAGGGCGCTTGGATCCGGTAGGCCCTGTGATCTCAAGAGACAGAGGCTGAGCCAGTCCGGCTCCAGAGAGAAAGGAGGTACAGTAGCTCATGTAATTAAGAAGTCTACAGCTGGTTCGTAGGTGCAGCTGGGTGCACACATTCAGTGGGGTCTTCAGGGGTCTCTCCTCCCGGCACGCCCCCTTCCAGAGATATTCATGTGCTGGGGAAAAACAACATACACAAATATTTGGGCACAAAATGGCAGCATAAATCACAGTGCTTTGCACTTTTGTTATTAAAAGCCCCTTGGGGATCTGTTCACCAGCAACTTCCTTTACATTCCTTTTATAGCCACACAGGATTCCACTGCATGGAACCATGGTTCATTTAACAAGTCCCCGTGGGGGCACAGCTAGCTCGTTTCCCATCGTTCGCCATCACGGACAGCACCGCCTCCTGTAGGCCTCACGTGAGCGTGGTGTCTAGGAGCACATCTATGCGACAGAATTCTCAGTAGGGCAGGCTAGGTCAGACAGCACATGCATTTACGTTGTGATAAAGTTTGCCCTGAAGAAAACCTCTGAGCCCAGTTGTGCCCGACCTGAGACACTCTGCTGAACCACCCTCTGTAAAGAGCGTGGGAGGGAATGCAAATCGGTAGAGTTCGAATACACTCTCTTGGCATAATTTCTACTTAGTTTTATTGAATTTTTTAGCCTTGGCCGACCTGATAGGTGAAAATTGATATATGGTTATCAGAGCTTCTCTTATTGGTATTTCTTTCCTGAGTGACTTTAATCAGCTTCTACTTGTTTAGGGAACATTTGCATTTTCTTTTCTATGAACTGTTCATGCTTTAGCTAATGCGGTAGGTATTTATAGTGTACGTTTGTCAGAGCTCTTAAAAGGTTAAAAATTTTTATGTACATATTTGTCATTTGAATTGAAATGATTCAACTGAACACATTTTTTTTCTTGGTAGACATTTTTAGCTTTTAGTAGGTTTTAGTCTTTATGGTTCTTGATTTCATGACATACTTGGAAAGGTGTTCCCCAGTCTGAGATTGTTTTTTTCAACACCTCATATTTTCTTAGACCCGGATATCTCTTTGAACAACTGCCTTAAATTAATTTTGGAGGAAGGTATAACTCATTTTCCACCTAGCGACTCCTGGCCCAGGAGGCCAGCATCCTCGTGCCTGACTTACGACAGAAGTTCATTTTTCTCCCCAGATAAGTACATGCAGATGAATCACGCGTTGTTTTCACTCAACGGGCGGACGGGCTACGTCCTACAGCCCGAGAGCATGAGGACGGAGACCTACCACCCGACGCCGCCCGAGTCCCAGAGGAAGATCCTAATGACTCTGACTGTCAAGGTAAAGCCAGCTCTCCTTCTCATCTGGGGGGCTGGGCTGCTGCTGCCTGTCATCTTGTTTAAACTGTCACCCCCTGACAGTGTTTAAGGATCTTGATTGCAGCACACTCCAGGGCTACTGTGGAGGTGAGGGAGGAATCCCTCTCTGGGGTCCCAGTGAGGTCAGCCTCTGGCCAGAGAGAAATAAAACATGGCAAATATCCATTTGGTCTTGATGGAGGTAGACAGTTTGTCCCCCCTCTGGGCAGTTTTAGGAGTCAAAGCTTTTTAAAATTCATCCAACACATTCAGAGAATGTGTTGTTTCTTTATAAGAGTTTTTGGAAGGTAGAGAAATGAATTGCTTTTCTCATGAGATTATGGAAGGAAGAAAGAAATGAAGCATGTGTAACCAAAAGTCTTTAAAGAAAGACCTCTTACACAAAGACTGCCACATTCTCCTGCAACCTTTCCTCGGTACAGCGACATCCATGGACTAAGCTTCCTGCCTTGGTAGGCTCCCAAGGGTGAGCTCCCCATGCTGAGTCAGACGGCACAGGGCTGGGACCCACACTTACCTCGAGGCGCTGTGGGAATCCGTCCACACAAGGGAAACGGTGCTGGTGTCCGACTCAGCAGGTTGCTATGACTCCTCCAGTAAATCAGGCCTCTCAACAGCCTTCTGGGGAAACTGAGGCTGGCTTTGAAGTCATACAGTCTGACACCAGAACCCAAACACAGCTCTGAGCTAGATGGCCAGTGTGGGACCTGTTCAGCTTTTCCCTGGATACCTCCAGGGAATTCCAATACTGACGTGGGGCTGAGGGGAAGCTTCCCTCTTGCCCTGGAAGGTTCAAGGTTCGCTGAAAGATCAGCTCCCAATGAGGCATTTACCATGTGCACAGGGAGAAACACAGAGTGATTACCCAGTTTCCCAGTGGGGTCCAGAAGTTTATGTACTTTCATTTTAGAGGGTTGTGGGGATGAGGAATACAGGTCACTCTGTTGAGGGGCAATGAATGGGTACAGGGAGGGTGAATAGACACTTGGATGGGGGGAAGCAGACCAACTTGTAAATGAGTCACTTGGGAAATTAAATTAACCCGAGAGGCAGGTATCACCTTTAACATGGGTTGGGAGGTCTGGTTGCATCTTGATCTTCTTTCCTGCAACATAGTGAGAGAACAGGGAGGAGGGAAGGAAAAGCAATTGTTCTTTTTGATGGGTCTGTTTTTACACAGAGGGAGGGAAAGCCCCTTCCAAAACCTATTGATCTTTAAGGACCTTTAATTCAAAATGTTCTCTGTACTAAAGAGTCATGTTTTGGAGTGAAATCCCCTGAGCTCCTTCACTTACCTTTGGTGTCCTAGGTCCTCGGTGCCCGCCATCTCCCCAAACTTGGGCGAAGCATCGCTTGTCCCTTTGTAGAGGTGGAAATATGCGGAGCTGAGTATGACAACAACAAGTTTAAGACGACAGTCGTGAGTAAGTTGC
>CAUYSK010025553.1:0-12204 GCA_963575035.1 Avahi laniger | reverse complement strand
ACTTATGTATCAAGTTCAGCAATAGCTTCATCAAAAGCTGTGTTTGGGGGAGTTCTCTGGGAAGTTCAGAATCTCATAATAGAACACAGAGAAGTGAAGGGCCAGACCCAATCTGATAGCATGTGTTGGTTGCATTTCCTTTTTGCTGATTTCAAAAGCTTCTTGGTATGCTTATTGTGACTGATCCACAATCCCTTTCTTGTCATCACCAGCAGCGACCTCAGCCAAGTAACGGTAGTAGTCTCCTTTCATTTTCAAATAGAAGACTTTGCTCTCTGCTTGTGAAGCATTTGGGATCGAGAACTTTTGCGAAAGAGACAGTACATCATTGCAGATATCTCTTAGCTCGGTCTCAATTTTCTCTCTGTATTCTTGAGCCATCTGCTGTTTTCTTCTCAGCACCTTCCGTCTTTTGCTCAATACTTGAAACGACCCTCCAAGATGACCTATGGGCTCCTACAACATTCTTATAAGCAACTGAGAGAAGATTCCTCTCCTCATTGGATAATTCAGCTCCTTGCTCAGTTACGGACTTCATGCAGGTTGCCATGTCATCATATCGTTCAGCCTGCTCGGCCAGTTTGGCCTTCTGAGCCAGCTCATTTTTATCCATGATGTTCTGTGTCCGGAGTGGGTGGCGGCAGGCAGACGGACGGGGTCCAGCAGTCTCTCTTTCCTTTCTCCTTGATATTTACTTTCTGGTGACCCGATCAAGTCTTTTGGTAAGTGAATTTCTGCTTCTGCCAGGCCAAGATCTTTCTGTATAAGGAACCATGACAAGGAATCCAAGAGTGAGACCAGAGCAAAGGAAGTCTCCTCTCTGTGTCTTTAAGTCCTGTGTGGCACAATGAGTAGCTAGAAAAGGGGCAAAATGAAAATGATGAAAAGAAGCCGTGTGTGTCAGTAATAACAGAGACCACTTGTCCGAGCGCCTGATTTGTATCAGGCACCGAGCTGGGTGCTGTTCATACATCCCATCATTGAATCCTCACAACAGCTACCCTGGAGGTGGTGTTCTCCCTGCTTTACAGATGGGTCAACCAAGGCTCTGTGCAGCAAATGAGCTGTCCAACGACAGAGAGCGAGTAAGTGGCGAAGTCGGAGCTCACATCCATGTCTTCCTGACCCTGAGCTTGAGTTTCCTTCTGCTATACCTTATAACAAGACTTCGTAAGTCTGAGGTTCAAGGGTCAACTGCACGATTTTAGGATGTCATTTAATTTCTCTGAGCCTCCCTCTCCACATTTGTGCAATGGTGACGATGTGGACACTGATCTATTCTTAGCTCCTCACAGGATTATTGTGAAGACCAAACGAGAGGATGACTACGACTACAGTGTTTTGCAAACTATTAAATTCTGCAAATACCAGTCATTCTGTGGTATACTGGAGAAGCTTACGTTAGACTTTAAAATTTCAAAATTTGAGTATCAGACTTTTGACAGGCAACCTCTCAATTTTTCAGAGTAGAAATAACGCTTTCAGTCACGGTTTTCAGAGCAGTTTCTTCTATTTTAAGTCTTCTACTTTCTCTTTGGTATTGTTCATAAATGGGCAAACCCTAACCGAGTTTCTGTTCCTCAAATCAGTTTCTTCATTTGCATTAGGTAGAAGTGTTGCATAAACTTATTTTCTTATTGTCCAGTTTTTTATAAACCTTTGCTGAGAGACAATATGGGGTTGTCAAAAGGGGCCTTGACTAGTTGTCATGAGCCGTGGGCTGGCGTCCCAGCCCTGGCGCTTGGCAGCTGTGGGACCTTGGGTAAGCTACTTCACCCCCCTGCTTCTCAGGCCCCACATCTGCAAAGCGATGAGGCACACTCTTTCCCGAAGGAAAAATGATTATAGAGAGTCTTGTGTTAAGCAAAACCGAACACCTGCTGTAAATATCTACCCCTCAGCAACATGGCCCGCAGTAGAATCTATGTTTAGTTGTGTTTGGATAATTTTCCCTTCTCTTTTTGCTTTAGAGCTTTCTACCTACAATTATTTGTTTATTACAGCTATTCCCCCTCTTTGCTCTACTGATGCGGGCGAGATGCAAATGTGCCTTTTGAGACTTTTGCTTGCTGTGTCTCCTGGGCCCCAAATTGACAGACAGGAGACAGAATGGTTGTGGAAGTACATCTTGGAGCGGACAGGCTTTGGGGACAGGAAGTGTTAGTCAACACATGAGAAAAACGGGGGTAAATAGCTCAAAAAGGCTGAGCGTTAGCTGATGGGCTCTTTACCAAGTCAGTTCCCCTAGGACTGGGTCAGGGCCTCACGCATGGTTGGCAGAGGCACGTAGGTCCTGCGGAAAGGACACAGGGCCAGACCCAACAAGCCTCAGGCTGGATCCTGGCCCTCACTTATTATTGCAAAACTTAGAAAGGTGTGAGCCTTGTGGATCAGCTACAATAGGTTTTTTTTTTGAAACTTGAAAAATATTTATTTAGAAATTCATTTAAAACAATATTAAATCCACATCCACTTCAATTACATATCATGCTGCCTTTAAACAATTAGATTGTGCATTTGTGAGAGAATTAGAATGGAGACGATTAATGTTGTAATATTACTACAACAATAGTTTTGACTATGTAGCAACCTTAAATGTGTTTCAGGGTCTCCCAGGAATCCGGAGACCACCCTTTTTGAACTTTTAACACAGGAGAAATAAGATTTAGCCATACCTCCTTCCAGATGATCTTTCAGACAATAACATAATAGCCTAAATCCTTTTAATTTAAAAATAGATATGTAGTAAGTTGGGTTCCATCGGAGAGAACATATATACAGTGGAACTACAAACAAAGATGTTGACAGTATTATAGTTTGTGCTTTGCATGCAATAGGTTGTTGCCCTTAAAACAAGACAGTCTAAACAACCAAAAATTATTCCAAAATAGCTTGGATTTGGTCTATCTACTTCTTGAACACCACTAGGAGCCCCAAGATATGATGGCTGATGAATATGAGGCCAAGTCCCTTTGTGCTGGGAGCTGATCAGTCCTGCACGGGGAAGTGTGGCCTCTCAGGAAACCTGCCGGCACTTCCTGCCTTCTTTTCCTGGAGCTGTCCTGTTTCATTGTAGAGGAGGCAAAGGAAACCAACGGTTTGGGAAGCATTCTGTTGAGACAAAACTAACCCGATTAAACTAACCCCAGGAAGCACCATTTGGGCTGGTCATGTTCAATCCGCTTTCACCCTAAAATGTGCACAACCTGTTCTTACTTATAAGCAGCACTCAACATTTACATCTGGTTTTATAGGTGCCAAGGGCCCGTTACCATTAATTATCTGTTATGCCACATAACAATTCTATGGGGACAGATAATGATGCCTAATTTACAGACAGGAATGATTAGATTTGAAAATGCACAGTCCCTTCCCGGGGCCAGATCCTTTTAACAGACACAGGGAAATATATTATTAATAGATTTCCCAAGTCTATCGCTGTTTGCTTTTCTGCAAGCCAAGAACACTGTTAGGCGCATTCCAAGGACTGTGAACTCTATTGGTGGATACCAACTCCTATGCAAAAGAGAAACTGCAGAGGTTCTGCCCCTAAAGGAGCTTGCGCCTTGCTAGATTCCCAGGCCTCTGGAGGGATGCACCTGTTCATGTCCTCTGGTTTCTCGTCCATCCTACCTGGCCGAGTGCGTCTCCCCTCATCCACCCCTGCCACTGTCAAATGGTTCTTCCTTAAATCCTTTTGTCTGGTCAGTCCTTTGCTCGAAAGTTCTGGGGTAAGAAATCTGAATAAAGGGAACATGTATATACAATTGGGCGTACAGCAAGTCCATTTGATCATTTCTGAAGTCCTTGCATATGTGCAATAGGCAACCCACATATGAATGCCCTTGGTGGCATTTTTGTTAGAACAAAAATATGAAATCAGTCCAAAGGTTCACTGACAAGAGGATGGATGGAAAAGTGTGGGCTATGTTCATACGATAACACTAAAGAGCAGTGAAAGTGAATGAACCAGAGCCAACACTTCACCACGGGTGTATCTCTGAAATACAAAGTCGAATGAATAAGGAAAGTTACAGAAAAATAAGTACAGTATGATCCTATTTACGTAATGTTCAGAAATGAACAAACTAAACAATATCTATAGGAGAGCATACAAATATAGTTAAACTACCAAAATAAACGAGGGAGTGATAAGTGCCCAACTCAGACCAGGTGGTTTTCTTTAGGAGGAAAATAGCCGTGGGGGCATCTGTAAGGGCTTCTGCTGCATCAGTGATGTTCAGTTTCTTAAGCTGGCTGGTTGGTCCGTAAGGATTTGTTTTATTATTTTTCTTTCAATCTTGCATCTGACTACACACACACAGCCCTACACACATGCATACTCTTTATTTTGTATGAATAAATGGAATGGAATATATTTCATATGAATAAATGGAATGGAATGTGTTTTGTATGAATGTATTTTGTATGAATAAATGGAATGGAGAAATACACAAGCAAACTGCCTCTATGAGACTCTACCTCTTCCCATAGCACCTATCCTTCTCTGTCTGGCTGAAAAGCCCTTCATGATCTGGCCCCCCAGCCTTGTAGCATCAGCCTACACACATACTACATTGTGCCAGGAACTGTCCTACGTGCTCTATACTGTATTATCACTTTGAATCCTAACAACAATTCTGTAAGACGCCTACTATTATTATCCACATTTTATGTGTGAGGACACTGAGGCCCGGAGAGGTGAATAACCAGCCCAAGTTCACATGGCTTGCAGATGGCAGAGGTGGTATTTGAACCTCTTTGGTCTGTTATGAGGGTATGGATATTGCTGACTTTCCCCCCTCTCTGGTCGTGCCTTCCTTCCCACCATTCCATGAGCATTCCTACCCTTCCCGCCCGTGCCTCCACGTGTCTGGTTCTCTTTGATTGGAATGATCTTTCCCAAGTATATGCTGTGGAATACCAGTACCTGTTTTATGAAAGGGAGTGCCATAAACAAATAAACAGAGCAAACACTGAATGGTAAAACCCGCTCGCATAGAATGACAATGATTACCAGCTATTAGACAGCCCAAGATGTTCTGGAGTAAAGAAAGCTAATTAACTTTGCCTAGCCCAGCAGTTCCCAAACTTATCTGACCACAGAACCACTCCCCGCCCAATATTTCCTATCGCATTGAACGAGTGCTCCAAGAACCCACTTTGGGAGACAGACGAGCAGATCTTCCTCACTCTTTCATCTAGGCATCCCTCATTTCCAGACCTCGTTTACCCTCTCTCCTCTGAAACCCTACAAGCCTCCTAGTTTGTATTAAGCAACTTGACTCTGATTTATATACAGCCTGGTTTGGTGGAAGAATTTCTCTGGTGGGCTAGCCTTTTATTCCTCAGTGGAATACTAAATTCCTTGTGGGCAGGGACTAGATTTTGGGCTCCATCTCTGCCTCTCTCTGTCAGCAGGTGTGACTACATGCTGGGCACTTGGTAAGTTCTCAACATATGAAAGAAGGAGGGAGTGACTCGAGCGATCTGAGAAAGAGTAGTAAATGTTTTAGTGCAGGAACTTGAGCATTCAAAGTCTTGTGTTCAGAGGTCTCTGGACACATCCAACTTTGGAGACGTTGTTTCCCACCGACTTGAAGGACAGAGATTCAGAACACCTACCTGGATCAGACAAGAGATACCTTTGGTACTGGGGGTCAAACCTCCCTTCCCTCTTCCTATCCCCTCTAATAACCTGTGTGTCTTAGGGCCAAAATGCATCATCCCAGTAGAAGATGGTATTTAATTTCAGCCTTTGTGGATTCAGAGAACTCACCTGTCTATAGCCTTTTCTGCTTCTGTGAACTCTTGATATTCTCATCTAATGAGCCCAGGAGAAAGTGGCACGTCAAATATATGTATATACACACACGCATAGTATATGCAAGGAAAAGATTGGGGACTGGTGAGATATTTTGCTCTATTTGCCATCCTTCCTTGGATTATTAACATGGGGGGAAGGATATCTTCCTTCTTCAACCTCATTCCTTCATGCTCTCTAAGATTTTTCCCATTTATACCAAATTTATGCCCAGTTCAAAAATATGATTCATCCCTCTGTTCTTATTCCCTGTATTTGCTATTGCTACTGTAACAAGGTACCACATATGCCATGGTTTAAAACAACACTGATTTATTATCTGACAGTTCTGGAGGCCAGGAATCTGACACAGGCCTTGAGGGGCTAAAGTCAACGTGTCTGTGGGGCTCTGTTCCTTTTAGGAGGTGCCAGGAGAGAATGCTTTTCCTTGCTTTTCCCAGTGTCTGGAAGCCTCTTGGGTACCTTGGTTCCTGGCCCCTTTCTCTGCTTCAAAGCCAGCAATGACGCAAAGAGTCCTGACACTGCCACCTCTCTTTTGAGGCTCGTGGGATTAGATTGGGCCCACTGGGTAATCCAGGACCGTCTCCCCATCTCAATATCCTTCACCTTAATCACATCTGCAGAGTCCCTTTTGCCACAGATGGCAACATATTCATAGGTTCTGAGTATTAGGGCGTGGGCATCTTTAGGAGCCGTTAGTCTGTCTACCACATTTCTCCAGCTTCCAGGCAGAGTTTGAGGAATGAGCAGGGGAAGTCATTGTGTGACCAGGGAACATCATTTGATGTGAGTTCAGCTGTGTCCTCAACCTCATTATGAGACCCTGAAAGTCCTAAGGCCAGGGAAATCCACAGGGAGGGCTGGAAAGGAGGGGAATTTTGGAGGAGCCCTGGTCTTTTCCTCTTGGTTTATAGAAGCCTCATTATGTATGGGTGTCTTTGTCATTTTAGAGGGAATGTTGGCCTGTGCATTGAATGTATTCACACTCTTGGAAATTTGCCTTGTCCTCCTAGTTGACAGTTACTGAGTGGGAAAGACCCCAAGGTTGGGCTGAGGCAGGTCCCCATCAAATGATAAGGCAGGGTCTGTCCTTGTGGTTGGCCTGAGTCGCAAAGGGTTGGGCAAAGTAGCTTATGGTCAGTGCCAGTAGATGGGGCATGGAGTATAAGAGAGATAGCCTAGCTAGTGGGCATGAACAGAGTGGCCATTGGGAATCAGAGCTGGATAACTGGATGCCCAGCAGGTGGGTGCTCAGACAGCAGTCCCAGAGGAGCCTGTGGAGTAGGTGTCTGGTCCTTAGGAGAGAGGGGAGTGAACAAAGGAACGACCCAAGACCTATAGGTTGTTGCTATGAGGCTCACAGCTGAGACACAGACTCCGGCACAGGGAACACAGCAGGAGCCCATCTGTCAAGCTGGGATCTGGGGGAACTGTGGCAGTGCTCCTCAGTGGTGGCTCTACTGGGTCACAGCCAGCTCAATTCTGCTTTGTGTGGGAATTTTCTGGATATTGCGGGATGTTTGGTATCCCTTGTTCCCACCCACTAAATGCCAATAACCACCCTAATCATTTTACCAATCAAAATGCTCTGAGGCGTTGTCAAATGTCCCCCGAGGAGGTGGTAATGCCCCCAGTTGATACTTAAATATTACCAGCCTGAAGTTAGAATGGGTCCCAGGAGAAGCTCTGAGCCTGGGGGTATAAGTCAGACAGCCCTAGGAGTGAGCGATGGGTTTATGGAGGTCAGCTTCAGAAGTACAAGAGATACTGATGTTGTTGTTTTATTGTTGATACAAATGGAAATTATTTTTCAAGGCTATTGTGTAATAGCTTATGCAGTGGTTTCTCCATTCTCCCAGCCATCTTTTCCCCTTTTTCCTTCCTTCCTCTCAATCTTATTTTATTTTTCCCATGACGACTACCCTAGCTGAAGACCTTGTGGTTTCTGTGGGTGGTTATAAGTGGTCCCTAAAGGACTGTTCTTTATCCTGCCCCTTCCTTCCTTCATCTGCACGACGCATGCCTTCTGGAGCATCCTTTCAAGCTCAGATCTGGTCATGTATGCCACTGTCCAGGTAATGAGTCTTTTGGGGTCCCCACTGTCTTCCCAGTGAAGGCCAACCTTGGCTGGTGCTGAAGACCCTCAGCCAAGCTCGCTGGGGTGGTCTTCCAGCTTTACGTCCCAGCTCCAGAGTCTGTGATGCTTTTGGTTTCAGGGTGTTGTTTCTGTCTGGCACACCCATGGCCACTTATGCAACCTCTGCATTATCAAGGACCTACCCGCATCCTTCCCTTTATGCATCCACATCCTCTAAGGACCCGTTCAAATGCCACTCTATTCATGAACTAATAAAGCACACTGATAAATGGGATAAGGTTTCTCAAATATTTTGAAATATTAAATTACTGATTTCATGTGGCATTCCCCTGAACAGACATTATATAAGAGTTTAGATGCATTTCACCTTCTTTTAGCTAGGAATTGCCATTTTTTTTCTCTTTTGAGACAGAGTCTTGCTCTGTTACCCGGGCTAGAGTGCTGTGGTGTCAGCCTAGTTCACAACAACCTCAAACTCCTGGGCTCAAGCAATCTTTCTGCCTCAGCCTCCCGAGTAGCTGGGACTACAGGCATGCGCCACCATGCCCGGCTAATTTTTTCTGCTTTTAGTAGAGACAGAGTCTTGCTCTTGCTGAGGCTGGTCTCGAACTCCTGACCTCAAGAGATCCTCCCATTTTGGCTTCCCAGAGTGCTAGGATTACAGGCATGAGCCACCGCGCCCAGCCACGAATTGCCATTTTTTTGAGGACCATAACTAGATTTGGGTAGTTAGAGGTAGAAAAAAGTGAGTCTCAAATATAAAAGCATTTTGTTTATTTCACATAATGTTGCTTTCTTGAAAAATAAAATACTGAGTTTTCTAATATGGAGGTGTTAATTATGACAGATTAAATCATTCTGAAAATTGTTAATGGTCATCCTGTTGACCCTAAGAGCATTTTTCAAAACCTAAATAGAACTGAGTCAATGCTTTTATACTGTTTAGCTGAAAAATCTCAGTTAATGGATAAACCCAATCTGAACAGCAGAGGGCTCTTATGTACGTAAAAAAAAAAAATTTTGACTGCTTTTAAAGAGCCTCAGCGTAGGTGTGCAAACCATGTGCTCTCCTCTGTGTGCCTCTGTAGGTACGAGTTTCGACAGGTGTTAATTAGTGCGCTCATGGCCACCACCGCCCGTATCTTTTTGTTTCCCAGTGTTGTTAAAAGGAGCAAAATGAGATAGAGAGAGCCCGTGAGGAAGCGTTGCAGCAACACCAAAGCAAGATGCAAATGGAAAGTATTATTATTAAACCGTAAACCTATAGAAGTACTAATTACCTTACCAGATTGCTATGAGATGGATGAGCTAGGGCACACAGAGGTGCCTGTGAACCATAAAATGCTGCACAAATGTTTGTTATTTTGTTGGCTTGCAAGGGGCTCTCAGCCCTGTTTCTCCAGGCTCGGCCTCTCTCTGTGATTTCAAACCTGCATCTCTAATATTCTACTTGGAATCACTGACTAATGCCTAATAGGCATTTCGAAATTAATGGGGATGAAACAGAACTCTCGATCCACTTCCTACCCCATTCCCCAAAAGAAAAATAACCAACCACTCTCTCCCCAGTCTTTCCCATCTCCCTCAGTGACACTCAGCTGCTCAGGCCAAAAGTTGCGTCCTTGATTCTACTGTTTTTCCTATATTGCTATCAAACTCCTGGGCTCAAGCAATCTTTCTGCCTCAGCCTCTCGAGTAGCTGGGACTATAGGCATGCGCCACCATGCCCGGCTAATTTTTTCTGCTTTTAGTAGAGACAGAGTCTTGCTCTTGCTGAGGCTGGTCTCGAACTCTTGACCTCAAGTGATCCTCCCATTTTGTAGGTTCTGCCCACCCTGCTTCCCAAGGCACATCACTCTGCCCTCTTCTCTCCAGCCTACGTGCTTTCAGCTAGCGCAAGGCTCCGCGATTGCTGGCCTGGACTCCTGCCAAGAGCCTCCTAATGGTCCCCTCTTCCTCCTTCAACCCATTCCTCAAATGCAGCCAAAGTGTTCTTTTAAGACAAATCACATCATGCCACTCCCTTTCTTAAAACCCTCCCAAGCCTTCTCTGCTGCACTTAAAACAGAAACAAAGATCATTTCCCTGGCTTAAAAGGCTCTGCCTGGTCAGACCCCTCCCTACGTTTGTAGACTCATCTCCCACCGAGCTCCTTCCTGTATCCCACCTCAGCCCCTTCTGGGCCTTGCACACGTGGGTTCCCCATCTTTTCATGGCTGGCCTCTTCGATGCATCTGAGGCTCAGCTTAAATGTCACTTCCTCACCCTCCTTGATCCCCCAGTCTAAAGCAGTGACCTAGTCTTTCGTCACTCACCTTTGCCCGAACTCTCTACGAAGTACTTACAGTCAGCTGATTTCACCCGCCAACCACGCCACGTCTTTAATAAACCATTTACATTCCTATTCCGTCTTGTGACATAATTCCGTTAGTGGGGCCATCGTGTGGTGTACTATACCTCTTTGGGATTACAGAATACAGGAAAAGCGCTTTTTTTTTTTTTTTTTGAAATAAGAAAAGCACGTGTTATAATGGACATATCATCCACAACCTGTTAGTGTTGCTCCTTTACTCAGAGAATCAGTGATTTTAGCATCTGGGGGAAAAATCCATGCAAAATATGACTACGGATGGGTTATCCATGTGAACTAAGAGATTTTGACAACAACATCAATAAAGTCGAGTCAGACTTCTTACTTTAGGGATATCCCTGGCTTATTTTGTGCGTTCTTCCCTCTGGTTATTTATCACCAAACATGTATTGAGCATCTGCTCTGCCAAACGCAGAGGAAATCACGATAAATAAAATCAACCCCAGAGCCACTTTCCCTGCATCTTCTCTCGCCTCTCCGTCGGCTCCCTCTTGCTTGTGTTAAAACATAACTTGTGAGCACACAAAACTTCCTAAGCCTGTTCCTAAATGCATGTTTTGGTTATTTGGGAGGCAACAGCAATTACTAGGCAGTTGAAACAATCACGATGATAATTTGAAGTGACAACTTTAACCGAGACATGGTCTTGGGCAAGTGCTATCCCAGCCTTTTAAGGACAGGATCCACTGTGGCCCTGGAAATGTTAACCAAGTCCATACATGCCAGTGACAGTCTCTTGGAAAACTGACAAGGCAAACAAGCCTCATGCTTGGGCCCCTCCCACCTTCTGACATCCTCTTCCTGACTCAGATGTGTCTGCCTTCTGGCTGCCCCTCCAACTACAGGAATCCCTTTCCCCAAATCGGTCCTTCTCCAGGGGCTCCTCCCCCAACACCACCTCTCTTCTCCCATCTTCAATGAAAACTCCCAAGTATTTGGAGTAATGTTTGATTAAGGTCATTTGAAAGCGTGTGAGTGACTGATAGTCTTGATTCACCACGTTATGCTTTTTCTTTGAGAGTTAAACTTAATGAAACTCTAATTAAGAAAAAACTGTTAGGAAAATTTGTTTAATCAATATTTTAGAGTGAGGTGAAGGGAGCCTCTCCATTTCTTCCCACTTACTAGCTGTGTTACCTTGGGCCAATGACATAACCTTTCTGTGCTTCAGTGTCTCATGTATAAATGGATATCATAAAACTACCTACCCCTTAAGGTTTGTTGTGGAGATCAAATTAATTAATGTATGTAATGCATTTAGAACAGAGTCAGGTACAGAGAAATGCGACGTATGTATTAGCTATGACTACCACTATCACCACCACCACCATCATCCTTGTCACCATCACCATCATCATCATCATCATCATTATCATCGTCATCATCACCATCACCATTACCACCACCATCACCACCATTATCATCACCATCATCATCATCACTGTCATTACTTCAAAAGGTCTTAGGGCAGCTACTTTGTTTCCCTTTTTCTCTCAGTCAATTCAATCTTCAGTGTTTGCTGCTTATTAACATCTCCACCAGGGGGCAGGTCATGGGAGGAAAACGTGGTCAAAGTTAAATGCATATTTTACCCAAACCTTGAATTTTGACTGAAACAGGATCCGCACTTTTCACAATAATGCGAACCTCTCATCTCTCAGGATCATCAACTCTCAGGACTCACAGAGGACCTGCAGTCTCAGCATCTAACGAAAACTGGATCCAACAAACGATTCTTCCAACGATGCCGAAATATGCAGTCAGCAGCGCCTCAGCACACATTTGCCTGCCAACACCGTCTAGGGCTCAGAGTTCGGGCAAAGAAAGACGTAAACGTCATGGTGAAAAGTGCTACAGTTACTTAAAAGAGGTCAACTGAGGCAGAAATTATTCGTAAAATCAACCTTACTT
>CAUYSK010025546.1:0-34477 GCA_963575035.1 Avahi laniger | reverse complement strand
AAAAACTGTTAACAAAATAGGCATAGAAGGGAAATATCTTAAAATTATCAAGGCCATGTATGATAAACCCACAGCCAATATCATACTGAATGGGAAAAAATTAAAACCATTCCCACTTAGAACTGAAACCAGATAAGGTTGTCCACTATCTCCATTTCTATTCAGCATAGTGCTGGAATTTCTTGCTAGAGCAATTAGACAAGAGAGGGGTATTAAGGACATCCAAATTGGGGCAGAAGAAATCAAACCCTCACTGTTTGCTGATGATATGATATTATATCTAGAAAATCCCAAGGATTCAACGCAGAGACTCCTGGCATTAATAAATGAATTCAGTAAAGTCTCAGGATACAAAATCAATACACACAAATCAGAGGCATTAATATATATCAATAACAGTCAAGCTGAAATCAAATTAAAAAAACTCAGTATATTTTACAATAGCCTCAAAGAAAATTAAATATCCAGGAATATATTTAATGAAAGAAGTGAGAGACATACACAGGGAGAACTATAAAACACTAAGAAAAGAAATTGTAGAAGATGTAAACAGATGGAAAAATCTACCTTGCTCATGGATTGGTAGAATCGACATTGTTAAAATGTCCATACTACCTAAAGTTATCTACAGAATTAATGCAATACCTATCAGAGTACCATCATCATTCTTTACAGATCTAGACAAAATAATCCTATGCTTTGTATGGAACCAGAAAAGACCTCATATAGCCAAAGCAATCTTAAGCAAAAAGAACAAACTGGGAGGTATCAGTATACCAGATTTCAAGCTGTACTACAAGGCTATAGTAACTAAAACAGCATGGTACTTACACAAGAACAGAGATATAAATGTTTGGAACAGGACTGAGAACTCAAATGTAAAACCATCATATTGTCATCTAATCTTCAACAAAGTAGACAAAAATATACATTTGGGAAAAGAATCTCTATTCAATAAATCGTGCTGGGAAAACTGGATAACCACATGTAGAAGATTGAAACTGGATCCCCAACCTCTCACCTTTCACAAAAATCAACTCACGATGGATAACAGACTTAAACCTAAGGCGTGAAACCTTAAGAATTCTAGAAAAAAATGTTGGGAAAACTCTTATAGACATCAGCCTATCTAAGGAATTTATGAAGAAGTCCCCCAAAGCAATCATAGTAGAAACAAAAATAATTAACGGGACCTGATCAAATTAAAAAGCTTTTACACAGCCAAGGAAACTATCATTAGAGCAAATGGACAGCCTAGAGAATGGGAGAAAATATTTGCTCTCTATACATCTGATAAAGGGCTGATAGTAAGAATCTATCGAGAACTCATAAAAGTCAACAAGAAAAAAAATCAAACAACACCATTAATAAGTGGGTAAAGGACATGAACTGAAACTTTTTATTTTTTATTTCAGTATATTATGGGGGTATAGATGCTTAGGTTACGTATGTTGCCCTTGTCCCCCCTCCCCCCCAAGTCCGAGTTTCAAATATGCACATCCTTCAGGTGGTGTGCATAGCACTCTTTGTGTATGCATATACCCGTCCCTTCCTCCCTCCTCTCCCCTCCCCCTCCCCCCTGCCCAACATCCAATAGATGTTATTCTTATATGTGCACTTATGTGTTGATCATTACCATGGAGTACTATTCAGCTTTAAGAAACAATGGTGATATAGCACCTCTTATATACTCCTGGAAAGTGCTGGAACACATTCTACTAAGCGAAGTATCCCGAGAATGGAAAAACAAGCACCACATGTACTCACCATCAAACTGGTATTAGCTGATCAACACATAAGTGCACATATAAGAATAACATCTATTGAACTGAAACTTTTGAAAATAAGACAGAATAATGGCCAGCAAATATATATAAAAATAGTTCAACATCTTTAATCATTAGACAAATGCAAATCAAAACCACAATGAAATATCACCTAACCCCAGTGAGATTGGCCTTTATCAAAAAATCCCAAAACAACAAATGCTGGTGAGGATGTGGAGAGACAGGAACACTCTTACAATGCTGGTGGGGCTGCAAATTAGTGCATCCTCTGTGGAAAAGAATTTGTTGACCTCGAAGAGCTACAAGTAGAACTACCATTAGATCCAGGAATAGCACTATTATGCATCTACCCAAAGGAACAAAAGACATTCTGCACCCAAATATTTATGGCATCATAATTCACTATTGCAAGGATGTATAAACAATCCAAATGTCCATCAATTCATGAATGGATTAATAAAATGTGGTATATGAATACTATGGAATACTACTCAATTATAAAAAATGACGGTGATCTAGCACTTCTTATATTTTTATATATGGATAGAGCTTGAGACCATCCTCTGAAATGTGTTATCACAAGAATGAAAGAATAAGCACCACATGTACTCACCATCAAACTGGCACTGACTGATTAACACTAAGGTGCTCACACAGTAGTAATATTCTTTGGGAGTGGGGGGGTTGGGGGGTTAGGGGTGAGTAAACTCACAACTAATGGATGCAGTGAGCATTGTAGGGAGGAAAAAGCATGCTCAAATCATGGTTGGGTGTGTCAAAGTCATAACATGTAACCAAAATGTTTATATCCTCATAACATCCTGAAATTAAAAAAAAAACAAAACTTGGGGCTTTTTTATGGACACAAAAGTTATGCTATTTTTATAAAGGAGAATACTTGAGGAAAAAAAAGAGTTGGTGTCACAAATAAAGGAAGCTCTGCCCCTCATCTCTGGCTTTCTCAGTGAATAATTCTTTTATAGATTACAATTTTATCAGTGATGGTTTTTGAAGGCCTTTTTGATTGTCTTATGCAAATCACCCAAGGACTTGCGGATTTAAAATCTCAAATTGCCAGGGGCACAGCTGACTGTTCCACTGAAGTCAATGCTTACAGGATTGTAAGCTACAGAAATAAATCATTCATTGACAATTTGAAGAGCATGTTAATATGTTCCTCTATATCTTTCAAAAACGAAATTTTTGCAATGAAACATAAATTTGGTAATATTAAATATTCAGATACGGATATGTCGTATTTTCATATTTAGCGAAACTGATGTTACTTACTTACTTTAGAAACTTTACTGCTCCACGTAGTGCCCCGTCAAGAACCTCAAAACCTGATGTCAGTCTCTAGTGAAAGAGTTTGACCAAGTTAATGGTGAACTGGCTACCTGAAAACAATTAGTATTTTCTCTGGAAGAGAGAGATGTTAAAGGTTTGTCAAGCAAAAAGTATCAAATACATGGAATCAGGCCCTTATAAAATTTCTTAACTTAAGTCTCATCCAGAAATCACAAGGCGAGGGAATTGGAATATGTAATTTCCAGCCTCACAATACTTGGGCAAAGCACAGGGGATTTAGGTATTAATATTCATTGCCAAAATAACATTCTCTCCCACAGTTCAACCTATGGCTTATATTTAAACTTGTGAACAATGGCAGAATATACAATAGCATGCTTTTCTCTACCATAACACAATCCATTACTCATATAAGTGAAAGTATCCAGAACTCTCTCCTCAAGGGAAAGGTCCAAAGTTTGATCAATCACTATATCCATCTCCAGGTGATTATGTTTCTTTTCTAGTCAAGATATATTCTTATGTGATAATTAGAAATAAAATTTTAAGGTAAATTAACAACAATATGTCCAATATCTCATTTTTATTAAGAAGGGAAATACTGGTTAATATTAATATATATGCCAATAAACATGAAAGGAAAGAATATACCTGTCTACTCATTTTTGCCTGAAACTAGTCCTGAGGTATTGGTACTTTCAATTTTCGTCTTCCACGATATAGTCCCCCTCTTATTTTTCTGCAGGTATCATTTTAGCTGGCTGTGATTCTTTCTTTGGTGGAAGATTCTTGGTGGTCCTGACTACATTATATTTGGTAGTCTTTGCTACCTGGACAAAGAAGGGCAAGGAAGTGGCCCTGGGAAATCTTTTGGATTCCAGATACCACCTCTTTACAACCATTATGTAGCAAAATACATTGTTCTAACCATCATACAAATCCACCCTATTGCTTGTTGGTTTTAGAGCCTAAAGCCTAAAATATCCAGCAGGTGGTCTCTGTGTTCAAAGCAACCTAGATCCTTCCACATACATTCGGTTGAAATGTATGGATGTAACTCTTTTCTAATCAATGCCTTAAATTCCGTGTAAGAGACCTAGCTACACTATGTATTCACTCACTCCTTAATTTTGGAATCTATAGAATTAGGTGTCTCTGGTTTGCAGGTAGCTACGTTCTACAACTCAAAACAGAAGAGCTTCCTTAAGGATAGATATAGAAACCTTTTGATTATGCTTGGGCTGAGAATTTAAAGCCCCATGTTAGTTATTCTTTAGCTATAAATTATTTCACACAGGAAAAACCAGTCAGCCCATCATGAAGCCTTGTATTGGCTAATTCTTCATATTATTTTTTATATCAGCATTTTTTTAATGTACTCTTTAATCCTTGCTTTCAAAGAGAATTTTATTGAGGAACACATTATTATTTAAAGAGTTAGTTGCAATTCCATACCAAGGAAAGCCAGTATCCATTTTCCACTGACAATTAGACTTGTAGGACCTACCAAAACCACCTGAAGAGATAAACAATTCCCAGTTAGCATTTTTGATGGTCTATTTCTTGCAACCACTTTTGACTATATTTTATAGTCATAGTTGGACAAACAAAAACTATTGATACCTTAGGTACATCAAGCATAAGCATAATGCATTCAATCTAGGGATTTGATACTTTTAAAACCATTTTAAGTTCTTGAATAATGATGATCAGTAGATCCCTCTGTGGTTCTTTTTGTTTGTTTTTGTTTTGTAATTAGAAATTTGCTTTTTTCCCACATATCAGAAAATGATTGGAGCACTCCAGAGATTATTAAAACTCCACCAAATAGTTCTAGAATTAAGAGAAAGGAACTTACTAACCCCCATAATGTGGGGTTAAGGGGATCACATAGGAGGGATGGGGTGAAGAATTATTCTGTTGAAATAAAAGTGAAAAAAGAAAAGGAAAATAAAAAAAAACCCACAAACACATCTCCACTTCAATATTAGACCCATTGTGTTCTGTCAGCCTCAGGAGTTTGGGTATTTAGTGACACGATGGAGTCAGAAAAGTGTCTACAGTGACTGATATGATGTCAGGACTCTGTCCTTCACTTTCTCTCTCCTCATTCTGTTTTTTTATTGGCTTCTTTTGTAACATTTTATTTATCACTTTTTGTAAAAATTCCAAAAAGGATTTTGAGTGTCCACCTAAAAGCTTAGAGCCTTTTTTTTTCTTTTTGGAGTAGTCTTTGACGTCAGGGAGATAGCAGACATTTTAAAGGCAGTCTGGCAAATATGCTCACCCCAGTGGAAGAAGAATCACTTCATTATCAGCAGATCTATCTGAATCAAGTGAAGGAGAGCACAGTCCACAAATGGAAAAGCAGTATTGTCCCACAGGAAAGGAGTGGGAACGAGAAAATGGGCAGAGAAAATCAAGAGATATCAATCGGAAGCATCCCATCGTTAAGGACGGCTTCCCGGTGAATTAAAACAGCAATCTGACATATCAAGGGATACCAGTAGTCAATCTTTTCAATGTAAGGTTAATGATGGATGGATATAACAGTTTGGGCAAAGTAAACTCTATGTTTTAAAGCACAAAATTAAAAATTAAAATGCGAAGATCATAGGTGTGCATTATGAAGGGGAGGGGCTCAGATTAAAAGATGCTTCCAGTGAATAAGGATGATATATCACAATTACCCATCTGGAGAAGTGTGGATGGGTTGGAGAGGGACTCACTGGGGAAAAGGTTTTTTCTCTACGCAAGTGAGATACTAATCATGATTATTTTATAACCTTCTTATCCTGACTGAAGTGTTTTGATTATCTTTTATTTTTAATCACACTACATCATTCTCAGAAGTGTTATTTATGGGGCCACTCTGACCTGTTTATTTAATATGGTAATTCCCATCATTTCTTCTCCTCTTGCCCTGTTTTATTTATCTTCATAGTCCTTAAAAAATTCAGTCATTTTATGGTGCATGCTTATTTGCTATGTCTGTCTGTATTTTTTGTAATTCCCTTGAAAGCAGGATTTGACTGTTTTATTCATTGCTAGATCTATGCTAGAGTAGCAGCTGTTACACACTGTTGAGTGAATAGCAACGTTTGAGATGGTATAATCACAGACTCCTTCTCCGAGCACAGGTATTAACAGACACCGAGGTAACTAGTCAGCACCAGTGACTGATAAAATGCAGCATTGCCACACACATGGCTCTACTTTGTCTTGTGCCTAGAATAGATCTTTGTGGTCATCACCAATAGTTAAATCTGACTCCGATATTTTGATCATTTTTAATTTGCCTTTGCCTCTTGTGAGGGGAACATCATTCTAATTTGTTGGGAAACTCTAGTGAGAAAAGTACATAAAAGCCCTTCTTTGCATTTGCTTTTAGTCCCTAGCATTCTGTAAGAACGTGAACATGGGAGAAGCTCACAGATGGGATTTATGATCAGGTTCTCTCCGCACACAGTATCAGTGCCTCCTTTGACAGCAGGCGGAGGCAGAGACAACCTCAGCGACGCTGTCACAGCCCACGGACTGGCAATTAATCTGCTATAGTGGCTGGCAACTTGGAAATTATGTAACGAAGAGCATATTTCATATGGAAAATTGCTTTTGACAAGCTTTTTTAAGTAAGGCACTTTTTCAAAATGCTCCCTCAGCTGTCAAGGAGTGCTGGCATATCAGAGTTCACTTCTCCCCGGCTGGTTTCCAGCCTTAAGATCATCGTTATGAACCCTTATTTTAATTCCTGACAATTCTATTTCAGAAGCAAGCTATATTTATGGCTACATTGGAAATATTAGAAGTCGAGTAAAGTAATATTATAATGTAGGAGTTTTCAAAGTATATTAGAGACCCTCTGCTAAAGGAAGGAAGTTGATACTTTACCGTATGTTCTTCAGGGAAACTGACTCTTCTCTCTTGCATGAATAATTGTTTATAATCAGCTCATTTTCTAAGCTCTATGCCGGATGATCACATGAATCTTGCCTCATGTGAAAAATATTTTCCTATAGAAAAACATTCATCATGAATTTTATGACATTTTAGTGTCTTGAATATTAATTGCCTCTAAAAGTTTAGTTTGATTGAAATGACAGCTTATTTTTTAAATGTTATACACTTGTCTTCAAATTAATTATTAATTTACCAAATCTTCTAATAAAATATTTTTTCATGAATACTTCAATTTCAGTTATCAAGGAAAGAATAAACATGTTTTAGGGTTGAACTAAAAAAAAAGATGAACTATTCAATTAAAAAAACCAATGCAGTAAAATATATTAGGATAAATTGAATTGCTTGCACTTTGTAGACTTTTGATGTTGCATGCATACATTCGTTACAGGTTTTGCTGCAAAAAAGTTTGTACATTTTTATGTAGAATCAATTCCTTAACACTATTTTGAAATCAGAACCAGTGGTAATGTTCTTAGTGACTTAATTTAAGCTTAAAACTTTCAGTGAGATAAAACAGGAATCTACTCTGACTCTTTTCTTTTATATTTGTGCATTAATACATTGATATAACTTTTAATGAGCTCAAAATAATATCCTCTTTCATGAAGATACCAAGTTTTTTTGACACAATCTAGTAGTAAATTAATACAAAATAGCCCCAATATAAAATTCGTACAACAAATATCATCTTTAGGTTTATTATAACCTTTTAATGAATATTGAATTGGTTGAAATAAAGAGCATTATAGAGGAAAAATCTATTCAGTTATCCACCTGTATACCTTATGACATTCTTCTCCAGAGTACATAAGGAAATTTGCCACAACTACCACATTCATTTTTAAATGGACTGTATGAAGGCATTTGTTGCAAAAGGTAAGTTTTTAGATCACAATTGTCTTTGCATTATTTCATAAAACTTCAGGGCCTCAGTCATTCACCCTCCCACCAGTTTGCAAAATTGTATCTTAAGTCCTCCTCGACTCTCCAACACTGTCCCGTACAGTAAGTGCCTCATTTTATAATAAGTAATATGTTTTTATTTGTTAGAACCTTTAATTTTCATAAAGGTGACCAGCAAGGACAAATTCCTAGAAATAAGGAACTAAACACTGTTCTAGATGAACATTTAAGAATTTTTCACATAACCTGCAATAGAGAACAGCTTCATTCTAGTTTGTTATCAAAAGGATGACCTTTAACTCACTGCTATTCAATACTTACCAATACTTGCTTTATAGGATACATATTTTTGTACAATTTCCATATATATATAATTTATCTATTTTTGTTTGGAAATATTTCTCTGGATTTAGCATTTTCCTCAAGAAACATATATTGGAACAAAATTTGATTGCACTGCATTAAATTACTATTTACGTATCACCTTCTGCTAGTATATATTGAAGGGAGCTCTACATAAGAATATTTTCTATTTCCTATAAAGATGATTTTGGCTGCATGTTATAGTTCTCTTCTTATCATAGCATACATTTATTTTTATGATCACTGTTTCAAAAATAGCTTTGTTACTTTTGTACTTTGTTTAAAAAACTGACACTTGCAGTTTTGAACATCAAATATCTTACGGTGTTGAAACAACTGGACATATACATGTAAAAGAGTAAAAGAAATTAGCCTAAACATAGATTTTATACCCTTCACAAAAATTAACTCGAAATGAGCCACAGACCTAAATGTAAAATACAAGACTGTAAAACTGCTAAGAAAACCTAGACGCCCTTAGATCTGCTGCTTACTTTTTAGATACAACATCAAAACTACAATCCGTGAAAAAACTCTTGATAAGCTAAATTTCATTAAAACTATAAAATTCTACTCTGTCAAAGACACTGTCAAGAGAATGAGAAAATAAGCCACAAACTGAGAGAAAATATTTGCAAAACACGTATTCAATAAAGAACTGATATCCAAAATATATAAAGAACTCTTAAAGCACAGTAGCAAAACTAACAATATACTTAAAAAAAAATGGGCAAGAGATGTGAACAGACACCTCACAAAAGAAGATATACAGATGGAAAATAGACATATGAAAAGATGTTCAACATTATATGTTATTAGATAATTGCAAGCTAAAACAACAATGAGATACCCTATACAACTATAGAATGGCTCCAATCCAGAACATTGACAACGTCAAATACCGGCAAGGATGTAAAACAGCAGGAACTCTCATTCACAGCTGGTGGGAATGCAAAATGGGGCAATCACTTTGGAAGACAGTTTGGCTGTTCTTACAAAATTAAACATATTCTTCACGTATGATCCAGCAATTCCATTCCTTGGTATTTAAATTTAAAAAGTAAAAAATGTATGTCCATACAAAAACCTGCATACAAATGTTTATAGCAACTTTATTCATAATTGCCAAAACTTGGAAGGAACCAAGTCATACTTCAGTGGGTGAATGGATGAACCGTTGTACATCCAGACAAGGGAATATTAGCAGCACTTAAATGAAACAAACCATTAAGCCACGAAAAGACATGGAAGAAACTCTAATGATTACAAATAAATGAGAGAAGCCAATCTAAAAGTCTACACACTGTATGATTCCAGCTATATGACATTCTGGAAAGGAAAACTAAAGGGACAGTAAAAATATAAGTGGTTGCCAGGGATAAGGGAGGAAGGAGGAGTGAACAGACACAGCGCAGATAAATTTTAGGACAGTGAAATGTTTCTTTGTGATATTATAATGCAGCATGTATCTTTTCATACATTAATCAAAACCTGTAGAGTGTGCAATATGAAAAGCAAATTCTAACATAAATAGCTGACTTTGGAAGACGTTGATGCATCAGTGCAGGTCTGTCAGCTGTCACAGAGGTACCAGTCTGGTGGGAGAGGTCGGTCCTCAGGGCGGCTGTGCTTGTGTGACGGCAGAGACACACAGGAACTCTGCACTTCCTGCTCCATCTTGCTGGGAAGCTAGCAGTCCTCCAAAAATAAAGCCTATTGAAAAGATTGTATAATTAATCATAATTGTTTGTCCGTATTAAACCAATAGTACCTTAACATTAAATATAACTCTCCCTTTGACTAGTAATAAGATGGTTTGATAGGAACATTTACTCAATATTATATGTTATTATTCACCTTTATCTTTATTTAAGAATTTCATTTTAAATATATTTTTGTGCATTTAAATCGATCTTGAAAGACATCCTGATTCTTTTTTTAACAATGTATGCTATAAGTAAAAAAATGAAATATGACAGTTACTTATTTATAAAGGTCATTTGACATATTAGTGCAAATATTTGTATTTATAATTATATATGTGGACTACAATCTGTATTAATTTGCATAGGTTGCATGCAGGTAATATTAAGAAGATTATTATTGTATATTATATTATAAGTGGTTTCTGGATAGTGGATCTCTTTGAGGAAATGCTAAAGGATAATGCAAATATAAATAAAATTTTCTAATAAAATTAATTGTGTAACAGTGAAGTGGTAGTTCATCACTCTAAAAACATGAATCAAGATCTTAAGACAAATAAAACACAAGATATAAGCAAGCAAAAATATTTAATAATGTCAAATCTTCCAAACTAATATAAATTTTGTTTTACTAGATTACATACACAGTAGTTTGGAAAGACTTTAATTAAAATTCAAATAAACTGTCTCAGAGCAGATCATTGAATATAAATGATAAGTCAGGTGCTATTTAATAAGTTCACATATTGTCAAAAAACATTAACATTTAAATAAAAACTTGCCACACTATTCAGCGTTTTAGACACCAATTCTTCTAATGTCAAGATTTTGATTTAAAGTCTACTCAATTTATAAAAATGCATATAGAAAGTTCAAGGTACAACCTTTTATTTTTATGTATTTTATTGTCAAAATTTGTCTTCTTTTTCTCTCTCCCTCTGTTTATGTGTGCGTGTGTGTGCGTGTGTGTATGTGTGTATGTGTGTGTGTGTATGTGCACGTGTGTGCGTGTGTGTACGTGCATGTGTATATGTGCGTGTGTGTGTGCGTGTGTGCACGCGTGTGTGTGCATATGTGTGTGTGTGCATGTGCGTGTGTGTGCATGTGCGTGTGTGTGTGTGAGTAATTTAACTCCTCGTTAATACACGTCTGCCACAGGCACCCACAGGGAAAGCAGCACCAGCATCTATCGTAGAAGATTAAGCAAGCAAATAAAAGTGAAGTTCTTCAGTCAGTGTCTGGAATTTGAATGTCCTAAGGAAATGTGGTATTATTTTAGCAAGTGCTGTCTCTCTGGCTTCATTTCCCGACTCCATTCACTGTCTTTCAACTATATCTGCCTCTTCCTCTTCCTCAAGCACACTGCACACGTTCCTGTCTCAAGAGCTTTTGCACTTTGTTGCTTCTTCCTGGAACAATTCACATTTACCTTCATCCAGGTCTCCTATCAAATGTTGCTGCTTCAGAGTACATTTATTTAAAAAACTCCACTAAAAATAGCCATTTTCCCTAATCTTACCAATCTCTCTACCCTTACCCTATTTAAAGTGTCTTAATGCCAACTGTTACAATCTTTAAATTATTGTTCAACTCATTTTCTAATTTTATTATGTCTTGATTTATACAATCCTTTTTCTTTGTATCTATTCTTTTAAGTAAAATTAATTTCTCAAAATATGTTGACATCATATTTCACTCTAGTGTTTCTGGGAATAGAATTCCTTTATATTTTTAATATGCTATTTGTAATCAAGAGAAAGAATTTTAAATGTATCCTTTGATAGACTCCTCATGATATTTTCATATACTGCAATACTCTCTACTTTAAAGTATTCACATAACTAAAATTTCCCAATGTTAAGTTTGCAATAAAAAGATGCCTATAATGAGTTAATCTTCAAAATGGAAATCCCAGAACAATAGGTTTTATTATATTTTAAACATAATGAGTTATTTGTGCTATTCATATTCTATCTTTTAAGAGGTGTCTGAAGTCTTATCCCTTTACATTTTTCTTTGTATTGATAGCGAGTACTTAAATTTAAAAAATAAAATGACGATAAACAAAGACACTATAAAATTAAACCTCATTTGTTTGACAATGTTGCAGGACTTGCTATAAAAGTCTCATTTATTAATTTTTTTATTTTTAAAAATTTTTTATGGGTTGCACATATTTTATTTCAAAATCATAAAGAAACTCATCCAAAACTGTCTTTCTAGGTCTTTTAAAAAATTTTATCATATTTTTAAAGACAAATAATTGTATATCTTTATGAAGTACAATGTGATATTTTGATCTATGTATTCATTGTGAAATAATCGAATCGGGCTAATTAATACGTCCGTCACTCACAACACTCAGTAATGGACCATGTCACAGGCTGCATGTTTTAGTCACGTCGCATTAGCAGAGGCTTGTAGGCAAACTTCTGCAAAGGAGTCTTAAGCAGAGCAAGATTACATGCAAACATTGCAAGGATACTTCTTCAAAATAGCTTACTTAATGAAAAAATGTAAAATACACAATAACATATATAGTGCAATGGAATTTTCAGATAATTTAAAATAAATTTGCACTTAACAATAATAATTTACAATGAAACATACAAATATAATTATAAACAGATAACCCATTAGAATGATTGCTTAAGAAAGATGATGGAAATGAGAGCGAGATATAGGTGGAAATGAGAGCGAGATTTAGGTAGTAATGAGAATGAATTAAGAAATCAATTCACAAAATTTGAAAAGTATTTGTGGTGGTTTTGTATTGGATCAACTTGCCTGAACTCTAACTGCACTTCCCAGAGCCCCCTTTCCTGGACACTTTAAGTTGCAGTTGGTGAAAGACGAAAACTGGCAGACTTGCCGAACGGAATGAAGCCACAGCAGCTACTCTCTAGAGGCCGTGAGGGTTAGTCGTGGGGAGAGGGGAAAGGAGAGAGGAGACACACACAGAGGCGTGGGAGGGCTCCAGTTCTCCCTTGCTCCCCATGGTTCCATTTCCAGCTCTCATTCCTAATACTTAATCTGACGGCCAACAAATTCCAGTCCAAGCCTCCAAGACGCCTGTCCACCATCGCTCTCTCATGGTTCCATGCCTGCAGCTAAAGGTGCTTCAGGGGAGCTGGTTGGTGACTTTTCTCCGATGCTCTTACTCCCACTGTCAGATCCTTAAATCCACAGCTTGTCCAATAATCATCTGGGCCAGGAGTCAGCAAACTGTGGCCTGTGAGCCAAATCAAGCCCGCCTTTTTTATTTTTTATTTTTGGTAAACATAGTTTTAATGGAACCTAGCCAGCCATTTAGGTATTCTCTGTGACTGCTTCTGTAGTCAACCCGCAGAGCTGAGTAGTTAAGACGGAGTTCCTGTGGCCTGCAGAAGCTGAAATACTCACTCTCTGGCTCTTTACAGGAAATGCATCTTATCAACTGCTAATCTAAGGTCTTATTTTTATATATTTGTTATCCTATTACTTTTACGACGGTTCTTCTTTTTTGATTTATAAAGCGTGACTAACATAATCATCTGTGCTTGAGGTGTTTGTGTGTGCATGCATGTACCTATGTATTTGTGTGTGTATGTTTGCATGACAGAGACAGAAAAGAGACAGAGAAAGAGACAGAGACAAAGACAATATTTATAGATTAAAATCACATTATGCCGGTAATTACATCATTAGTTTATAAAGCAGGAAACTACTCATCAACACATGTTGAAATGGTATTTTCCTCTTACAATGGCATGTGAAAATATTTATGACATACAAAAGAAAAGCAAAAGTTCTGCTATTCAGAACACATAACAGTGTTCTATTTTTTCCTGGCTTCATGGGATTAGATTTAGGAAAAATACAACTTAAGAAAATTTGTACTGGAAAGTTTAACATATGGGAGCAAAGTTAAATGTCAATCTATTAAAGCCATTATATTAATACATACATTTTAAATCACAAAATGAAACTCTGAAAGAGTACCAACATAAAAAACAAACGAAGTGATTCCATTTAAAATATGTCACTGGTGGTGGGTGCACAATTTAAAGAAGTATCTAACACTTCCCTATGTTATTACTGATACCCACTGTTAAAGTTTCACCTTGATTTCAAAAATGCAGATTCAGTTTTAATTATCTTTATCATAGGAATTCAAAATGTAGTTCTATTGTAAGCTATATTTCTTCAATTTTCTGTACACACCTGAGACTTTGATTACAAATACTCGAATCCTGTTAAATCTTCTTACCAAGCTTGTCTCTTCCTGGCTTCTACTGACTTCTTTTCCTAATGTTTTTCTGTGTCATGATTTTCAAATTCCATGTATTAAAACTCAATTTGTTTCACTTGCAAAAAAATACAAAAATAAATATGTATGTGTTGTAAATTTAGGGAAGGTGACATATTTGGAATAGCATAAAGTATATTAAAAAACACTACACAAACCTGCTATCGAGTTTGTTTATTAAAATAATAAAAACATAATCAAACTAGTGATCAAGAATATGATTTCCATATAAGCCAGTTCAGATCATATGGGGAAAAATAAAAGAAAATTATTTGATCTGACTTCATACATTGCTCAATCATAACAGAAATTTATGTCAGTGTTTGAATGCTCTCTGAAAAAAGAGGAAAATGTGATCTTGTTTTCATGCTCCTTTCAAATTTCTTCATATTTTTATTAGAGAAAAAGAAATTTGCTTGTTTCCTGGGAAGAGGAAGAATTTAAAGAAAAGTGGAATTCAGGAAACATTGCAATGTTATATAAGGAGGTATTAAATTATATGATAGAAATTATAAAAATAATTGTGTAACACATATTTTAAACGCCATGCCCGCTTTTTCTAATGCTGCCAAATGTACGATATGAAAGACAGAAGGTGAAGGGGCCACGACGGCAGTAGCCTGTACTTGGAGTCAGCTTACCAAATGCAATCAAGTAACTTTCCTCCTAAGTCTTCACTCTCTGCTGTAGGGTCATTGTCAGGTGGCTAAGGTCTTTCCTAAGCCAAGTGGTAGTTTTAATCTTCCTGCAGTGCCTTTTGAGGATGCTGGTTTCTGCTGCCTCTTAACATTTTACAATGATAGAAAATTGCCATCATTTTGGCTTAACATTTTGTTAATGACTCAGGACAGTGCTATTCTGGTTTCCATTAAAGATGACTTGGTCTCTGTTATTAAACTCTACAACCCTAGTTTAGGTGTGGCCTAACCACCATAGCTGTTTCCTTCATCTTCTGTCTTCCTGGGATGCTCCTTTAATTTTTTTCCGCCTTTCTACTTTTTACTTGATCTTTAAGACAAAACTCATCTCTCGTTTCCGTGAATCATGGTTTGTACCACTTGTCTTCACCATAGGCAAAGTCTGCTCTTTGTTTTATTTTTCTGTAATTACTAACGATAGACTCATTTATTTTTAAACATACTAAAATATTGAACCTCAATTACATACCAGATTCTCTGCCAGACCGTGCGTACTTGTGATTGTTCCACAGTGTGTCTGGCTCCCACTGGCAGACACTGTGCCGTGTTGACATTTGCAATGTCCTGCGCCACCAACCGCCAAAATTTCAAAGACCAATCACTGTTTCTGGCATTTCAAAGTCATTCAGTGAGAGTTTATTTTCATCATGAATAAACAGATGAAATAATGTTGAGCTACATCAAAGAAATAAGGCTAACGGGAAGTAATAATTTAGAAATTTATTTCAAAAAATCAAGAGTAAACTATAATAAATTTAGCATTATCCTATCGACTTACATTAAAATACTATGCAAGCAAAAATATTAGTTTTTTTTTAACAAAAGAAGTGTATTAGGGTGAATGCTTACCTAATAATATCAGTATTCGTTAGATAAATTAAAGTGATCAAATATTTACAAGCTGATGTTTGGACTGTCCAAACAGTAATATAATAGAGGAAAATGTAAATTATTAAAATTATATGGAGAGAAACTTGGGGGTCTGTATATTGAATAGTATAACTGATTTTCCAGATGGTACATCATGGGAAGCATAGGAATGTAAAACAATATTATTGCCAGACATAATAGACTGGCATAGTTAGGACTTCTAGCTAAATATGAAAGGGGCGAACAGCATTGTTTTTAACATTAAATATAAGTCAATATCATACAACATTTTGATACAGATGGAAGGAATATAATATACTGAATAAAGCTTTAAGTGGATCATAAAAATAATACCAACATTTATATTGCACCTTTAATGAAAAGGACTAGTAAATTATGATGAAACCAAAGCAAGTTACTCAAGGATAATTATTGTTAAAGGGTAAGACATTTATATGCATAATTGTTTGAGTGTTATAAAGACTGAACTTGATACCATCTGCAACATAAAAATATTTAAAACACATTAAATATTCTGATGCAACAATGCCATAGCAACAACAATAAGAATAAATGCAAATTGATAAGAATTAATTATTATTTTTACAGTTTCTCATAAAAAATATAAATACATATGTAATAGGATAGCAAGAAATTTTCTAGGCCTTTGAAATCCACCTAAATCTCAGATTATTGTCACCATGTAAAAATCATTTTGACAGAGCCTCTGAACAGGCCTAGGGAGGATTCATTAAACGAGAACAAAACTGATCCTGTTACTCAATCACCTACATCCCTTCTACGGAAGAATAAATAAATTACTCAACTGATAAAATATACACAGGAAACCACAGCTGCGGAGAGTGCTGTGTCCAGGTGAGGGGGGGTGCTTTGAGAGCTACTTGCAGGGCGGTAGTTGGATCTAGCTGCTGTCTCCTTCCTACTTGCGTCTCTCACTGGTCAGAGTTTGCCGCTGTATTCTGGGTCTTCTTATCTGGCCCATTTTAGCTACCGCTGTGGAAGCCAATAAATCCTGGGTTCCATTAAGGGCAAAGCAGGACATTAGGATTGTTTTATCTTCCTAAATGGTGACACAGCCCCAGCCCCTGTGCCTGTGGAAACAGATAATCCCACAGGGGTGATGTCTGGAAATGCAGCTGTGGTGATGGCTGAGATTCTCCCTTGAACGAGCGGTCAGGTGTTGGGGAGCAGTGCTGCTGAATGAACTAGGGAGGTGCCTGCCATGGGGGGAACACACGGATTTATTCAGGAGGCAACTCCAGGTGACGGGAGCTTTGCCTTAGGAAATGAGATGCGAAGAGCATCTGTAGTCCAAGGGCACCGCGATGCCGGTGTCTCCACTGCGGAAGACCCGAAGGACTCAGCAGCCGCCTCTACAAAACAGAGCTAGAGTATGGGGCCATCCTTCAAACAGAGAGTATCAGCGCCAGATTGTGACAGGACTAGTAAAGTAAAAACTTTTTCCATGAATTCCTTGAACTCTCGATTATACCGCTGGAGGAGAGAGTAGCTGCACAGGGAAGATAGAGATAAAACGCTGAGAAAAGATGCACGACCCCTGTCTCTACCGCCTGCACACTCTCCAATTACCCGCATTATCACTGTTTCCAGAGCCAAGAGTTAGGCCTGATACAGAAGAAGGAAAACTATTGGAAATCAACTTGACATGCACATACGGCACTTCTGTCCCAGCTCGAGAGCTTAACAAGTCAAGTTAACAACTCATTCCACCAATGAAATTCCTCTGCAGACGCCGGCTAGCCCACGAGGGCCTTCTCGGTGCACTCACAACCAGCGAGCGCTGGCCGTGGTGAGGGGAAGTCTCAGATCGCTGAGGCTCGGGCCTGCTCTAGGGGCAACCGAATCTGGAAATTCTTTTCAGGCCCCCAAAAGCTGTTAATTTTCTGTGTTCCTCCACCTCTGCTTTGTCCTTTGGAGAACCCAGCACAGTCAGCAGCCTCGAGGGCACACCTTAAAGTTTGTTTTTCCATGTATCCTGAAAGATAGCAAAGATTGATGCCTACTAGAATAACAATATTTCTCTCCATTGTTATTTGGCAATGAGTAAGTTCAGGAAAAAATCACAAATATGGAACTATTTACAAAGAATAACAACAACAATAACAAAACTAGTATGGTACCAATTTATGCATGTATAAATACATATGCATAATTAACAAGAGCTCATGGAAGTACACATAATATAAATCTTGGTAGAAAGAATGAAATTTTTTTATTTCAAAAATAGTTTTGTTATTTTATAGTTTAAAAATATAGTTGTGGTTTGTGAAACTAAAATTCAAATAAGAGATATAGGAGTCAAAACAGTGATAAGACTTCTTGCTAGGCATAAATCAGAAAGAGGAAATTTGCAATTTTAAAAATTCTGAAGAGACATGAGAAGCAGAAATAATTAGTGTATATGCTGCTGAAAATATTGTGGCAGGAATGACAGATTTATGAAATTTGAAAGATGAAATACAAAGAATAAAGATATATTAAAATGAATTAAAATAGACAAAGATGCACCAAAAGGGATATTAAAAATAGATTCAAAAATATTTTAAGAGAAACATTTATGCAAATAAAGAATTACTTCATGTGTTAAAAAATAATGTAGCCTACCATGTGAAATTTGACAGGAAACTTTAAAACCAGAGAAATGTTCTGTAGACATTAATAAAATTCATAGGAAAAAAAGAATCCTGTTGAATTTGGTTCATGCAATAAAACACCCAAAACCCAAAACCAGAAGTAGTCCAGGCACCTTCAACAGAGACCAATAGAGCAGACGTTGACTTCTCCGTAACCATATTCAATAATAGACGAGCAATATCTTCAGAGTTCTAGGAAAAAAGACTGCCATCCAAGAAACACATACACAACCAAGATATTGTACCAATAGAGTGGTAAAAACCATATTTTAATCAGGCAAAGCAAAGAGAAAAGGAATATGATAAATAAATTAAGAAATTGTGTCAATAAAAGAAAATACAAAATAGATTAGTCTTGACATGATGATAGTAACAATAATAAAAAACAAAAAAAGTAAACTGCCAAGAAGAGGAAAAAAAGATTATAGATTGATTTCCTCACTTTTATAATGAAGATTACTAGTTGCTGTTTAATAGTCTTAAAATCAATAGTGAACGCGTTATTTTCTAAAATAAAGGGTAAATTAATACACATCATAAATTTTCCAAATTATCAAAAAGAGATCTTATCAAATAAAAAAGAAAACATAGGCCAGATAGATCAAACTTAGAATAAATTAAAATGTTAAAATTAGAAAAAAGTAATGTGATTGGGTAAAAGAACAATTTCCCAAAACAATAAAGAAATTGGGTGATAAAACAATGTTCAAATGCACCACAGCAAAAGTGTAAAATCAGGAAACTAATCTCTTAAAATAATTAAGACATTAGATTGAATCAAAATTAAATTGAATTATATGATTCATGTGAAGTAAAATATTATTCTGAAAATTTGAATATAAAGTCATATTAGATGCAAAAAGAAAAAATATATCATAAAGGACAAGGTTTACTTCAAGACAAAAGTCGTAAAGTGATTAATAAAGTCACTTTTCATATATTCACAATGGAGAATTTGTTGCTAAACATCTTTATGTGCACATTAAGCGCTGAGGGAAAATAACATCGAACCTAACTTTCATTCAGGAGCAAGAAAAAAGAATTCAAAGAGTGAGAGACCTTATCAATTATTGTTTCTTGTTGAAATAATATTGCTGAATGTCTCTGTAAAAGAATTTCAAATTGCCAGCAATAAATATAATTTACAAATAATCAATAAACTATGTAACTAGAAAACAATGATATATCTAATAAAGCATTATAGGTTTAAATAATATGGCCAATAATGATAATGACTAATTTTAGGATAGCAGAAGGTGGAATCGAAATACTAAGCAACAGGACATGCCAACTGCGATGGAAAATATTGGCATTTACAACTGCCAAATTCTTCATATTTGGAGGAGGAAGAAGGGTATAGTGACAAACTTAAGATCCCTTTAATAAAGTATTCATTATAAAATAGGTACTAAAAAAAAGCCACATAAAATAAGTTATAATCTCAAAAATCATGTGAAAATAAAAGGACTAACTATGTCTCAAAAATTAAAAAGAAGGTTTAAAAATAGAGAAGGTCATGTGGAAAATATTAAAATAAATAGGAAGTAAATTATAGTAGAAATAAGTTGCAATACATAAAAAAGCATAATATAAATTTAGTTAGACAAAGCTTGCCAGTTTAAAATAAATTAATTGGCTATTGAACGCAATCTAGCTGCTTAGAAGTCAGCCAACTGTTAATAAGATACAGACACTCAAATTGAAAGAAACTGCTCCGTCCACATCCACTGATGATGTAGAAACCTGCAGGAAACCATTACTCCCAATTTAACATGAGAACGAAAGAGGTGGATAATTTACATATCATTTTTTAGAGCTCATTCAGGAAAGTGAACTCACAAAATCATCAGCTAAACTTAATTCCAGATGGCAAAAACCTAACCCAAATAGAGACAGGACACATGAATGGTGTCTTTTTTTTTTTTTTGCAAAAAATGGTGACTGCCATAAAGATGGTTAAATAGACAACAAATGATTTTAGAAACTGTTTCTGAAAGGTTGAGTCCGGGCTGGCATAATGCTATAGGATTCATCAGAATCCCAAACACAAGAGAAGCCCACATTAGCCACATCTGCCGGAGAATGGCTGGGGCAAGTCCGCAAAGCTGAGAGACTTTCTTCCATGCACCGGCTTGGAAGAACCACGCAGACCTCAGACTCTTTTTGAATATGAAGTAAAAGCATCCGCTTGGAGAAAAGCAGGAAAAGCACTTGGGCCCAGGATTCTGACTTTCTTAAAAGTCTACTTTTGGGGAGAACTATAATCATGTGCTTGCCCAGGATCATACAAAAAATACAAAAGAAACTTTAGATGTCATGGGGGAGAGCTGAATGATGCAAGTAAGGCCCCACACCTAGCCTTAGGTTCCACGGCTGTCGAACAGTAAGTTTGTGTCGGAAAACTGAGAAATCCTTTAATTCCTGCTATGAGCCTTGCACTGAGTAGCAAGTCACATCAAAGTGCTGCTGGGGGAGGGGCAGGTGCATAGGAGAGATTCATTTTTGAGAGCAAATGGTGCACGAGAAACACAGAAAAACTAAAACAAGGCAGCAAAGATGCATTTATTGGAAGACTGGAGTCTGTGATGCACTGAAACTAACCACGAAAACAACTAAACTAATATCCAGCTCACCTGCCGGCTAGATTGACTCGGCCTTCCACAACTATTGACAGGCAGAATAGTCACACTTCTGTGTATACATTTCATTTGCATTAGCTGCTGCTTTTAAAAAATATGTCGTGTTTTACAAACAATTACTACACATATACGCACGCACCCCCAGTCTCCGTTCTCTAGAGAGAAAGTAGGCAATAAAATCAGCTCAACCATGGCACAGATACTGGAAACCAAAAAGATACCAAAAAGAAACTTTAAAATAACTATAATTATTATTACAAAAGGTCTGGTGGAAATAATGAACACCATGTATAAAAAAGGAGTGAGATTTCAGCAGAGAGAAAGTATAAAAAAAGAGACAAAAGGAAATATTAGAAATAAAAAATTATCACACATAAAATTTAACTTAATATATTCATGAACAACCAGAATCAGTAGAAAAAAAAATTTATCAAAATTAAATTAACAAAATTAAAACATATATATTTAAAAAATGAGAAAAAAACAAAATTAAATCCCAGAAGGAGATGAGAGAGATTGAGGCAGAAGAAACATTTGAAGAGATAATAGAAAGATATTTTCTCAAATTAATGAGAGCCAAACAAACACATGATCAAAAAAATATTGATGAAGATTCAGAAAATTCAAATATGATAAATGTAAGAGAAAACATATTAGGAAAATCAGAATCAACTTTCTAAAATCCAAAGATGAAGACAGTATTTTGAAAGCCACCTGAGGGGTTGGGGGAGAGAAAGAGAGAGAGAGAGAGAAATTAGAATGCAACATGCAAAGCAAAAAATAAGAATAACAAACATTTGTCAGAAACTATGCAAGCTAAAAATGAATGGTGTGACATCTTTAAGTACTGGGAGAAAATCAGCCCAGCAAACAATAAACGGTGAAATAATTTTTCAAAAACTCAAAGGAAAATAAAGACTTTTTTCAGACAAATCAAAGTTGAACAAAGTCATTGCCAGCAATCTATACCACAAGAAATTTTAGAGAAACTCTTTCAGACTGAAATAATACAATACCAGATGTAAATTTAGATATACACAAAGAAATAAAGTGTACTGGAAATATTAATAATGTAGCTAAATAAAAAAGATCTTGTAAATTTTAATCTCTTTAGATGATAATTGTCTAAATGAAAACAGTTACAATGTATTATGGAACATATAACATATATAGAACAGAAATGTATGGAGGTGATAAACTGACTCAAATTTGTCATAAAATCAAAAAGTATTTTTTTTTGATTTGTTTATTAAACAATTTCTTCTCACCATTGCTTCTTGCATTTCAGACTTTTTTGAGACTGTCCTTCTTCTGAGAAGTGTATGACTTCAGTACTCCCTTAGTGATTGCCTATTAGAAACTCCATTTTGTTTGGTTTTTAATGAAAATGCCTCTATTTTATCCTTATTCTTAAAAGATGGTTTTGATATTTACATTGAAAATTATCTTCCCTTGGCACTTTGAAGATCTTGTTCATTTGGCTTATGGGTTCCATTGTTGTTGAGAATCTCACTAACAAATTTTCATCCTTTTTTTTTTTATTTCAGAGTATTATGAGGGGACAAACATTATAAGAGTATTTTGTTTGATTATTCCTTGAGGACAATGGAATATTCATACTTATATAATTATGAAAAAAATTGGTAGAGTTATTTTCAAATTTTACAATAATCCAAAGTTACTTGAACCTAATAACAATCTTAATATTGTTGATGTATCCAATAGAAACATGTGAATCTGAGAAAAATGTACTAAAGTATAAAAGATTAAATTTTATTTCAGCATATTACGGGGGTACAAATGTTTAGGTTACGTATATTGCCCTTGCCCCACCCCCAAGTCAGAGCTTCAAGCGTGTCCATCCCCCAGACGGTGCGCACCACACCCATCAGGTGTGTATCTACCCACCCCCTCCTCCCTCCCACCTGCCCGACTCCCGATGAATGTTACTGCTATATGTGCACTTAGGTGTTGGTCAGTTAATACCAACTTGATGGTGAGTACATGTGGTGCTTGTTTAAAAACAAAAAAATAAAAAAAAACACACATTAAATAAATTTAAATAAAAAAATTTAAATCAAACTTGCTCATGAAAATTACTGAATTACTCTTGTATTATCTCTGCAGAAAATTATATTAAAGCTTTTGTTTATATCAAGAGACTGAGGAGGTTAGACTAGAAATATTGTGATCAAAGTACCACAGAAGTATGTTAGTTTGAAACAATTAATTTATAAATATGTTATGGATTTTTGATGACTGTGGATTTTAAAATTAACAATGTGATTTGTAAATTCTAAATAAATATTTGCATTTACATCTATTATTTTGTGTTCTTTTCATAAAGAGATGCCCTCCAAAATCCGTGACCCCACGTTCCACAAAGCCGACTTCACATCTCCATGCCGTGCTCCAGCTACCCTGCACTTTCTGCTGCTCTTCCTACGTATTCGAGAGTTAACTCTCTAGCCTACCTGCACGCTTCACGTTTCCTCATGAGCACAACTCTCTTCACTTATTTTTGTCCACCATTTCACTGACACTGCTCTGGCGCAATCACCAGTAATCCCCTGCTGTCAAATCCACTGCCAATCAAATTCATTATGTCATTTTTTGTTTTCTGCTCAGTGTCAATCTACCTCCCTCCACCTCCCTCCACCTACTGCACCCCACTCTAGCCTACATGCCTTTCTAGCTATTTCTACAACATTCCTAGTTCTGTTTTTGTAATGAAGCATTTGAACTAGCTGTAACTTTGCCTAGAAATTTCTCCTAGCAGATCTTTGCCCATTTTCCTTCTTCATTTAGGTTTCTGCTTATATTTCAAATTTTTAAAAATTCATTTCAGAAACACTCAACATTCTTCTACATCCATTTTTCTCTATAGTATTTATTACTAACCATATTACTGAAAATATTTATTCATTTTTATAATATCTGCATCCCACCAACCTCTCATGAAATATGACTGAAAAAATCAGAAACTTTATTTTCCTTATTCCATAGTAGATTCCCAATAACTAGAATAGCCTTAGATTGATAGTAAGCACTGAAAAATAACTGCTGGATAAATGAATGAATTAGTAAATGAACACAAGCCCAAGATATAAGCAGTGGTAACAGTGTTTCATTATGTGCAGTGCTGAAAAAATGAGAAGTATTTTTTTCTTCTAAAAGAGAAATGATTGAAGAAAAACACATAGACACTCTGCTATCAAAGATTACACAATAGAAAAAACATGCTAAATAAATACTACATTTAATATCACAGAAATTTCCCTAAAAACACTCTGAGACAAAAAGCAATTCCCATAAAATCCCTCATGTGAATATATAAAAAAATTTCTAGACACATTCACCAATCTAAAAATAACTGGTTAGCTTTAGCAAGTAAGTGTCATTGATAGGAATGAGTTTGATTTTTGAAATGTTTATTGCATAATATTTAACTCCAAAAATAATTTAGCTTTAAAAAATTTATAGTATATTTTATAATGAATATTTCATTAAAAAATTAATTTTACCCTTTTGTTTAAATGGTATAAACCTACAGAATAAGTAGAAATAATTAATGAGACCACAATTTGTTGGAACCTATTGAACAATAAAAGTTGTATACACACACACACACACACACACACACGTAGTAAGTCAAACATTTGCCATAGAAACTATAAAGTATTTGTTAAAGTACTATACTACTTCTTGCTAAACTAAATTAGACATTGTTTTC
Organism: Avahi laniger; assembly: GCA_963575035.1. Classification (NCBI taxonomy): domain Eukaryota; kingdom Metazoa; phylum Chordata; class Mammalia; order Primates; family Indriidae; genus Avahi; species Avahi laniger. The sequence continues at coordinate 9,544 of CAUYSK010025546.1, read as the reverse complement.
ATTTTTCTCATTTTATTCTCCATACATTCCAGATAAAATCCTGGATTTTCTTCTAAATCCTGCTTAAATATTTCCAACTACAAAGATCCCTCCATTTCATTCATTGAAACCAGAAATAATAGCTCTTTCTTTTCACTATTTGGGGCATTTCTGCAGATTTGTAACAGTATATACAATTTTGAATACAGTCATTTGTATACATATCATTTCCCCGGGTATTTATTAGGATACTCAAAATGGGGCACATATCATAGGTTAGTCTGTCCGCTCTGCAGAACACGACTTCGTGCATAGCTCCTTGGAACTCACTGTTCTCTAGGATGAAAAATTTTTATGGAGGACCTATTGAAACCAACCCCAAAGATCACTTAGTATTATCATTTGGACAGTGCTGTTATGCAAAGCTTTAATGTATGCATGTTGAAGTCTTAAAAGAACAAAATGTTTGGATTTGGTTTATAGTATCTGCTATTCCAAGCCTTTTCATCAGACTTAAATGAAATTCAAACTGCCATGGAAAGATGAACTTCAGAGAGAACTTGACAATGCAATTTTCCAAAATTAATTTTTAGTTTAATTTTAAATCAGATTATCAAAAGTCAATTCAGGGTGAGATATAATGAAGAATGTTTATATATATTACCAGACTACTTTTGCACTTAACTCTAAAATAAATTTCAACAGTTTGACCCTATCAAGACAGAGTTTTAAAATATTTTCATACCCTTCATATTAGTGAAAGTGCAACATAACCGTTTTAGTCTAAGCAAATTTAACCATGTGTGTTTTGGCAGAATTCTACAGTGACCTCATAATTCTTGGTGCTTGGTGTATACATAGCTTCTTCCAATTACTGCATCAAATACTAATTCAGGTGACAGAGTACAAGGATTTTATAGATGTAATTGAGTTCCTAAATCAGTTGGCCATCAGGGAGATTTTCCTTGATGGACAAACCTACTCAGATGAGCTCTTAAAAGGGTCAGGGCTTTTTCTGACAAAAGAAATTGAAAGATTTAAAGAGATTCAATAGTGTGGAAGTTCTCTATTGCCAACCTTGAAGATGGAGGAGACACATGTCAAGAAATACTGGGAATTTTCTGAAGCTAGGAGAAACCTCCAGGCAACAGCAAGATGTAGGCTGTCAGACCTAAATCTTCAAGGAACTGAATTCTGTCACAACTACCTGCACTTGGAATGTAGCCCAGTTAACACCTTGGTTTTAGACTTGTGGTACTCTGCATAAACGCCCCCTCAATGTATTACCTGAACTTATGACATATAGAGAATTGTTTAAATCACTAAGTCTGTGGCAGTTTGTTATATATCGATTACTTAAAAAGGACTATTACATGTGTACAGAGGAACAGAAAATGAGGGAAAGAGAGGGAGAAAGCAATGGAGGGAGAGAAAGAGACAGGAAGATACACACAGAGAGAGAGAGAGAGAGAGAGAGACAGAGAGAGAGAGAGAATATTTTAAATAGTATAAATAGAAACAAATAGAACTATTTCTTTTTCTCCTATTCAGGGAGGTTCTATAATACTTTAGAGTGAGCATGTGATGGAATAGGAATCCACTTTCTTCGGATGTTCTAATTTCTTCATGATGTTCACAAAATGAATTTCACACATTACGGAGAGTGATTATGTGTTTAAGGAAAGCCATTTCCCACAAAACATGGCTAGTAAATAAGCCAGTATCATCAACTAAGGCGAACTGATCTGTTTCAACAATGAAAGAAATAGGACAGAGTTGGATTTACTGGGAAATATATATAATTTATTAATATAGGCAATTTAATACATTCTCAGGATAATTCGTACTTAATCATAATCATTATTTTACATGCTGAATGTATAATCTATATCACGAATTAAATCTAACTTTACCGTGGTCTCAAGTCTTTTCATTATTCTGAATTCAATAGAGAAGGTGGCTCTGATCAATTAAAATTATGTATTTTCACAGAGTTTATGAAATGGGAAAATACATTAAGTCATTTTTACATAAAAAGACTCAAAATAATTTTCTGAATAGGAATGTTTTTGTAAATGAACTTATTAATCCATCTAATCAAAATGTTGTCTCCTTATTTATTTAATTTCTATTATTGAACAGGTCAAAAGTGTTAGAGAACATTTCTAGCTCTCAATTCTTGTTTAGGTTCTACGTAATGTGTGTTTATAGCAGGTGAACTTGCTCCGTCTTTGAACCTATTGCAATGTACTGAAAGTACCTATTTTCTTGGCTTTCTCACTTAAAGGGCCAGAAGCTTCTTGGGGTCAGGTATCTGGCCTTGTTCAGCAATGAATTTTTGCCCAAAGTATACATTTAATACAATTTTGAACAGATATTATTTTATAATTTAAATAATTACATTTTCCATTACTTATTTGTTTTATTTGCATTCATTGATTCAGTCATTTTCAGTGCAAGAAATGTGTTGGTGATGGGGGTGAAAGAAGGAACGCTATGTCCCATCTGCTTCCCCGTGCTCACACTGCAATGTCTTTAAATTTGAAATCAGATTTATGGCCCAATGTAATCATGTGCTCATTAGATGACTTGTGACATCCACTGCAATGCATTCACTTTAAATTTTCTGTGTTTTATGTGATTCCCTATTATGCTACATGGAAATCAGTAAATGATTTCAAATTCATTAGAATCCATTAGAAAACAGGCATGAAATGAAAATTTAAAAATAGATTAGTAAAATAAAGGGCATTACTGCAAAATAGTATGCATCCCTTGATTTATAAACCAGTTAAGCTTGAATGAACATTCTGGTAACATTTCATTCTGTTTCTTGCTCCCTTTCACAAATATAAGGAATTCATTTGGAATGATCTTTTTGATCCCTGCTGATTTTAAAACTTCAGTTAAGTGGCTACCATTCTATTTCCTATGAGAACTAGCTTATCTTCTTCAATTTCTCTTCGTAATTTGTGTCTCTGAGGGGAGGAACATACTGGTTGAAATAATTTTGTGTCCCGGTAGGAGCAATTATATATCTTCTCATGTGACTAACATTGTATGCGAGTCATTGATGAGCAGTAACCTGTGCCTTGTAATCCCTTTAATTTCGTGCATATTCATCCAGAAGAGGATCCTGATTTCTCCTGGCTTCATCAGACTCATTGATGGTGAGACAGTAAAGAGGCATTTTTCTTATTATTATTTGCAGATTTGGCCAACTGTAACACTTCTGGATTTTTTGCAGTATTTTCTGTCACTATCTCTTATTCACTGGACATAAATTTTTGCACTGACCATATTTACCCAGAAAAGTTTCCCATTTCATTACTTTGGAATGTAAGTTCACTTATATCCTTTTTAAATGGCATAGATTTGGAACAACACATTAAAACTTCTGAAGATAAAAACTTGCCGGGGGGCCATATTTTGGAAATATTGTTTTTGCTATGTTTGTCAAAAATTTACATACTCTTTTTTTTTTTTTTTTTTGAGACAGAGTCTCACTGTGTTGCCCTGGCTAGAGTGAGTGCCGTGGCGTCAGCCTAGCTCACAGCAACCTCAGACTCCTGGGCTCGAGCAATCCTTCTGCCTCAGCCTCCCGAGTAGCTGGGACTGCAGGCATGCGCCACCATGCCCGGCTAATTTTTTCTATATATTTTTAGTTGTCCAATTAATTTCTTTCTATTTTTGGTAGAGACGGGGTCTCGCTCTTGCTCAGGCTGGTTTAGAACTCCTGAGCTCAAACAATCCGCCTGCATCGCCCTCCCAGAGAGCTAGGATTACAGGCGTGAGCCACCGCGCCCGGCCAAAAAATTTACATACTCTTGATATGCTCCATGTATCCTGGCATCTGTTACCCAATTTCTTAACTATAAATGAGCACATTTCAGCTTCCACTGGCTGGTCTCCCTAGCAAACAGTGACATCGCGCATTGTGTGCTGTACTTTTTAGAGTGACATGTCATATTCATTTTCATTTCGTATGGCTGGGCTATAATTTGTTTATGTAAGTTGCAATTTATGTGTCCTTTGTAAAGGTTAGTAAGTTCGAGAATCATCCTCATTTTTAAAAAGAATGAGAGGATTCAAGATGAAAAAAAAATGGTACACTTACCAAAGTGAATGCATTTCAAGAATTCAAAATGTTTTCTTGTATAAACTGCCTGCTCCTGACACGCTGGCCGGGTAACAAGATGAAAGGGCACGGTGTTTTCTCTTGTTCTTTCCTTCAGCTCGACTCTGTCTACCTGGTGTGCGTTCTTCTAATGTCGATTTTACAGAGCAAATTATGGACAGAATGGCTACATGTATGGCCAGTACTTATAGATTTTTAAAATCGTTTTTTGTTTATTTTTTTATCTCATTTTATTATAAACTAACTTAAATAGCAATACTACTTCTGGCACACTTTTTATTATATTTGTTACATGATTGAATCCAGTATTTGTGATTTTATAATTGTAAAGATTTCTAAATGAGTTGTAGGACATTTCCTTTCCTCAAATTAAGCCTTTGGGGAAACTAAACTCTATAATGACCTCTATTGGCTGCAAAAATGTTCTCTGCCAAAATTAGTTCAACAAGGCTTGCCCAAAAAAATGCTTGCAGTTAATAAGCTAACAGATCTATAAATGGTATTTTCTCAGAGCATAAATAGGCATAAGTTAATCAATATGCTGAAAATCACTTTCTTAATAAATGTTGCATAAGTGTACTAATTATATAATTAGTATGTTAAATGTACAATCATATGTACATTCATATATGCAATATGGACATTTTTAATACAATAATACAAGAAAACACTAATTTATTCATTCATAGCTCCCAATTTAACAGATGGAAGAATATCCACATCTTTGAAGCCCATTTGAGCCCTTAAGCGATTGCATTTTCCTGACAAGAATTATCTACTTTATGAATATTTTATTAATTATTCTACATTTCTCTGTATTTTCTTCCACAAGTATATGTCTGCAAAAATATATTTAAAATATAGTGTGTAGATGCACTTGTGGCTGTCATCCCTCAATGTTTTGTTTCTGAGAGGCAAATACGATGTTTTATGCTACTGCAATTCATCTAATTTTATTAGTATATACTATTTTACAGTTCATTCATATTTTATCATGGGGATTTAATTTATGTCCAGATTGGTGATGTGAAAAAATAATGCTGGTACAGAATTCTTGCTTGTAGACATGTGTAAGAATCTATTCCTCTAGTAGATTGATTGGATCATTACAAATGTATATACTCAAGTACATTGTGTAACACCAAACTAAAATGTCTGTATCAACTTTATCAACTTACATTTCCATCAGCACTATATGAGAGTTCTTGCTCTTCATTTTCATCATCACATGAATTTTTAGACTCTTGATTTTGCCAAAACAGTTACTATGAAATTTCTCTATGTTATGGGTTTAATGTTCTTTATCTTAATTTCTAGTGATACAATCTTATTTCTGGATAATTTTATTACCTTTTCTATGAAAATCTTTTTTTATGTATTTTACCTAATTATTTTTATCTGTTATGCTTTTCATTTGTAGGAGTTCTTCATATGTGTTGACCATATGTTTTGCAAGTATCCCATTCTTCAAATAATATTTCTATTTTTTATTTTTTGGTCTTTTAATGAACAAAAGTTTCTGTTTTTCTGACAACTACTCTATGTGTTTTTTAAAAAAAATCCTCTTTACCATTAAGTGATAAAAGTATTCTCATATATATCCTTCTCAAGAAAATCATCTCTTTTATATTTAAATCTTTCATCAATAATTCATTTTTTTCTTTATGGCAAGACAAAGAGAAAGATCCATATTCATTGCCCACCCAATAAATTGTCTCGGTATACAATAGTCTATACCATTTCCAGTTACCTTCAGTACTGTCCTTGCCGTTTCAGACTCTGTATCTGGACTTACTACTCTGTTACTTGGATGTGTTATTCTTGTCCTAAGGAAATATTTAATTATCTTATTTTATATCCCATTAAAAAATATATTGCTATCATAAAGAATGATTCTCCAAATAGTTTATTCTTCCTTTTCTTTATCTTGGCTCTTGTGGTTCCTTTGTCTTTGACATATGTTTTAGAGTAAGCTTCTAATTTGCTTTCATAAAGTATATCTTAGAAATTTTTATTTCAATTTTCTCTATCAAAAATGATTTAATTGGGGAGAGTAGACATCATAATGATAATCAATCTTCGTATCCATTAATATTAAACCTTATTTATTTGGATATTCTTTAATATCTCTAAACCGAAGTCTATAATTTTCTACATTGATGTCATGCATAACTAGTCTTAGATTTATTCCTACATAACTCATTTTTTTGGATTGTATTTTTACTTTTTGCTAATGGCATCTGGATGAAAATTACCCTATATCTAGCTAAACCTCTTACCATTTTATTAATTGTAAAATGGTGTCTGAAGACTCTTTTCTGTTTTCTACATGGGCAGTCCTATTTTCTGCAAATCATGGTAAATTCCTTTTTTATTATTTCAAACCCATATATTTACTTATCTCATTGCACTGTCTATAATCTCCAGTGAAATTGTGAATAGAACTGCTGATATTGGGCATCTTAGCATTGCAGATGATCTTAAAGTAAGATTTTCAGCATTTCAGCATTGAACATATGTTTTCTAATTCTTTTGTAGATTCTCCTGTCTTCAGCTTCTGCATTTCTTTCTATTCCTAGTTTAGTGCAAGTATTCAATACAATATTTTTATTTTCTTAATTTCTGCATCTATTAAGATAGTTGTATATTTTTTTCTCCTTCTCTGTGTTAATATGGTAAACAGTATTAAGCAATTTTGTAATGTCAGACAAACTTTGCATGTCTAGAATGGGCCAAACTTGATCATAACAAAGTATTTACTTGGGCACTATTACATTAATTTGGCTAATATATTTTGTTTAAGAATCTGCCATATTGATGATTGAATGGTCTTTGTTTCCTTCATGTAAGATCTATATCTGCTATTAGTATTAATATTTAAGTAATAATTAATTAAGTTTATATTGGAATTATAAAATAACTTGAGCATTTTTCTACTTTTTATTCTTTAAGATATTTGTATAGCATTGAAAATATTTGTTCCTTGAAAAATTGTTAGAATCCCCCATTAAAAAAATACCTCAATCTTTTATTTTCTGTACATAGTAAAAAGCCTACTTCTTCCATTTTATTAATGGAATTTTTCTGGGAATTTGGTTATTTCACTCATTACATAATGCTGTTTGCACTGTTCTCATATTATCTCTGCAATGCATGCCACTTTTTTCCTTTCCATTCTTAATTCCATTTATTGTGCTCCTTTCTTTTATACTTGACTGAGCTTTGAAAATGTCATTAGTCTTTTCAAGGAACCAAATTTTGCTGCCTGATTCTATCTATTGTATATCAGTAGTATTTTTTTTACTTTCTGCTCATATGATTAATATTTTCTTAATTTTATTTCATTTAGTCTTTTCTAACTTTTTAATTTGAATGCCAGATTGATTTCTTTTTATCTTTTATTTTTAATTAAATAAATATAGTTTGTGCAAAGTACCACTTCAGCTTCAAAACAGAAGTTTCACTATGCAGTGCTGTTCAGTCATATTATTCTTATGCACATACAGTCTACATTTGTTGGGTATGGTGTTTTAACTATGTTCACGAATTCAGGATTTTGTTTATTTTACATCTTCTATGTCTTTATTGTTTTTAACAGTTTGTTAATGTCAGTGATTCGAATAGCAGATTTGTCATTTTTACCTGGCATCTCTACAGTGCTGGATTTATATATATGTGAAACTATTTTTAGGTTTATCATCCTGATGACTTGAACATTTAATTCTTAATATTACTTTTTAAAAGCATGAATTGTGTCTGGGCACAGTGTCTCATGCCTATAATTCCAGCATTTTGGAAGAATTGCTTGAGGCCAGGAGTTCGAGACCAGTCTGAACAAGAGTGAAATCTTGTCTCTACAAAAAATACAAAAATAAACTGGGCATGATTATACATGCCTATGGTCCCAGCTACTCAAGAGGCTGAGGAAGGAGGATCACTTGAAACCAGGAATTTGAGGTTGCAGTGAGCTTTGATGATGCCACTGCTCTCTAGACCAAATGACAGAGCGAGACCCTGTCTAAAAAAAAAAGTAAGTTTTGTTCAACATGAATATAAGTACGTCATTGGTATTTTTAACATTTAACTAGCTTATATTTTATAACTTTTTAATTTTAAATTATAAGTGTTTTCATGTTTATGACTTAAAACTTATACTTTTGCCAAAAACATATAACTTTTTTTTTTTAACTTAACGATATTCGTTTTGGCCAGGATAATTTAGTCCTTTGACACATTTCATTCCAAATATATTAGGATTAATCCCTACAATATTTTTATTTTATGTTTAAGTTTCCATTCATGCTGATGTTCAATGTTTCTTTTGTTGGCTAGTGTATGTGTGAGTGTGTTTTGTGTTGGTTGGTGTGTGTATGTATATGTTTTATTTTCTCTTGTAATATTTTGGATGGTTTCATTTATATATTACAATAATTCTATTTCACACTACTTTTTTGATAGTATATATTCCATTTTTTATCTTGCTGTGGCCACCTTAGAAAAGATAACATGCATTTTAACATAACATAATGTATACATAATTATCCTCTAAATTATATCAGAAACCCATTCTTTAATTCCAATATGACCTCTTGACTTTTTTTCCATTTTAGCCCTACAATGATTTATAAATACAAGCACTTGATATACAGGTTATTGTTTCACATACACAAAAGTAGTATTGATTTACCAACATGATTGCATTTGCAGCTTCAATTCTTGCGTTTGAGATCTTTATTCTTTCTTTATTAAGTTCATTCTTTAGAAGTGTCTTCAGTGAAAATCTACTCTCATTAATTTCTCACTTCTTGTTTATGTAAAAATGTGCTTAATTTTACTTCAATTTTGAAAGATAATTTTGCCTGGCAGAGAATTCCAAAAGAACAATTATATTTTCAAATATCTTAGCATTCTTATCATTTCCATTTACCTCTAGATCCAAGCTGGTTTCTGTTGATAAAATTCTAACTGGCCTCACTTTAACTCTCCTTGTCCTGCCCTCCCACATATTTATATATAGTATCTAATATTATATAACAGCTGGATTGAGCTTTTTAAAATATAAGTAACATATGTGTTGATCCGTTAATACCAATTTGATGGTGAGTACATGTGGTGCTTATTTTTCCATTCTTGGAATACCTCGCTTAGTAGAATGTGTTCCAGCTGTTTCCAGGAGTATATAAGAGGTGCTATGTCACCATTGTTTCTTAAAGCTGAATAGTACTCCATGGTATACATATACCACAATTTATTAATCCACTCATATATTGATGGACACTTGGGCTCTTTCCACATCTTTGCAATTGTGAATTGCGCTGCTATGAACATTCGAGTGCAGGTGTCTTTTTCATAGAGCGACTTTTGCTCTTTTGGGTAGATGCCCAGTAACGGGATTGCTGGGTCAAATGGTAATTCTACTTGTATCTC
>CAUYSK010025545.1:0-27861 GCA_963575035.1 Avahi laniger | reverse complement strand
ATTAATAAACTGTGGTATATGTATACCATGGAGTACTATTCAGCTTTAAGAAACAATGGTGATATAGCACCTCTTATATACTCCTGGAAAGGGCTGGAACACATTCTACTAAGCGAGGTGTCCCAAGAATGGAAAAACAAGCACCACATGTACTCACCATCAAATTGGTATTAACGGATCAACACATAAGTGCATATATAAGAATAACATCTATTGGATGTTGAGCACTGGGGAGGAGGGAGGAGGGGACGGGTATATGCATACACAAAGAGTGCAATGTGCACCACGCAATAGGATGGACATATTTGAAACTTGGACTGAGGGGGGGAGGGGAGGCAAGGGCAACACACGTAACCTAAACATCTGTACCCCCATATTATGCTGAAATAAAAAAAAAAAGAGAAAGGTTAAGATCGTATTTATTCTTCCAAGAAATATTTATCAAGCCCCTACTATGTGTCGGGCTTAGCTATGTCTTGGATGTTTATTTGTCATAGATCAGGTGCTGTCTTTTTCACAAAAGAGGGTTGTACAGTCTGTACAATCTCCCATGTCTTTGCTAGCCTGGGATTCTGCTCCTCAGTTGGCTTTGGGTAACCCATTGGGGTATCACCACTGTATCCCCAGGACTGGAGCAGTGCCCGGCACATAGTATGTGGGCTGAACATAGCACGATGTTGAAAGAATTCTGTTGTGTCTGGTTGTGATTTTCTGGGGAGAAGCTTGAAGAGACGAAGTTTAGTCTTAGTCTTGACACCTGTTCAGACTGTAAATGAAGGGACACTTTAAGGCTGCGAGAGGTGTTTACTCCTTCCTGAGAAGGAGGAGCCTGGGCTCCCCAGGTTCAGGTAGGAGGTGGAGACTTTGATTATTCACTCTGCCTCTTCTCCTGTATATCCCTCTCCAAAAAAGTTACAGGAGATTTTCTCCATCAAAGTATCCAACTGTGCTCATGAAGAAGTAATGAATTCATTTCCCATTTTTAATTAAAGATTAACTGCCAGTCAGACCTTCTGTTGAAAAGTAAGAAAGTTTAACCACTGAAGTTGATAGAATTCCAGTCCCAAACAGAGAAATCAATGCATAATTAGTCTGTCTAACCTCATCCCAGGTAAATGGACTTCTAGGGTGAAACTATTTTAAACATTGGAAATAGCTGTGGGTGTCTTTGAAGTTCTTCTCTACAGGGATGCTGTCCCTACCCTAGGACCATCTGGCCTAGAGATGGACAATGGTGAGTTCCTTAGTGGAGTCCAGTGGGAAATTTCTGGAACCTGGGCCAGCTGTGGAGATGGTGACACCAGTGGCTTAGGGGTCTTCACCCTGACAGCAAAAGGCTTAGGCTCCCACAGCTGCTAAGCTGGTCAAGTTTCTTGAATAGATTCCATGATGTCAAGGCTCTTTCAACTCTGACATTTAGTGCTTTGTCCAACAAGATCTGGTCACCTTCCGCTTTAAGTTTCCAGTCTTTGAATCCACAATGGTGGGATTTTGTTTTTGTTTTTAAACAAAGAACTCACTCATCTTTTGGGTTACATAGAATTTTGCCCTTTTTTATTGGGCCCAGACCCAGAAGACATGTGTTCTTACTCTGGTTGTACCGAATACTAGCTGTGTGATCTTGAAAAAGTCCTTCAATTTCTTTGGGCTCAGTTTCCATTACTGTAAAATGAGGAAGTTGGACTACATCAGGGAAGAGAATAGGCTTCATCTTACAGATCAGCTTGAATCAATCAGTAGTGGCCGTCTCCAGAGCACTGTGCTAAGAAAAATTCTGAGGTCACCTCTAGGTTTATGGGGACAGAGGGGCATGATCCGTCAGCAGTGTCTGCCATTGGCACTGGTTAGAGGGGAAAGCATGTCAACCGTGGAAGGATAAACTGTAAGATCCTTTCCATCGCCATCGGATCATTGATTCCATTTTAGTTGTTTATGCATTTTTAGATCGTGCGGGTGTTTGATCTTCGGCTGGACCAGGATCACACACGCCTTGATAAGCCTTGGTAATAGCCTTGTGGGTTTTTTGTTTTTTGTTTTTTAATACAGCAAGATTGTTGATCGAATTGACAATAATGGGGATGGCTTTGTCACCACCGAGGAGCTGAAAACCTGGATCAAACGGGTGCAGAAAAGATACATCTACGACAATGTCGCTAAAGTCTGGAAGGATTATGATAGGGACAAAGATGAGAAAATTTCCTGGGAAGAATACAAACAAGCCACCTATGGTTACTACCTAGGTAAGACTTGGTGCTGCAGGAGCAATTACACAGCCAGGGCCGGGGTCACAAGCTTCCTATGGGAGACTCTCTACTCTCTTGTTGTATCTGCTCCCTTTGGGGAGATGTCACAACGTCCTGAGTAGAACCTGCTTGTGCAACATCCTCCTCTGCTTAGAATGTACTGAGTTGCTTACTCTGAGTGAAGTTGTAGATAGGAGGGAGAGGGTTGTGAGAGACTAATAAAAAAATCCCTTAGGTTGCTACCCTACTTCAACTTACATCTTAGAGGCACACCGAGAAGAAAGCAGAGGGGCATGGTGTCTATGGTACAGTTTCAAACTGCTGCCTGATTTTGGATAGCAAGGATTGAGTGGGCCCGGGCAGTCAGGGAGGGCTTCCTGGTGAGGGTGCCTGGGAGCTGGGTCTTGAAGAGTGAATTTATATTTGGAGAGAGGGAGGCCTGTGGGGAAGGAGGGGGAAGTGGGGTTCAGAGGAATAGGGTGCATGGTTGAGATGTTAATAGCAAAGAAACAGGCCTGAGGGGAACCTGTTTGCACACACGTGGCCAGAATCAGGAAGATCTGGAAAGCCTGGCAGGGGCACTTAGACAAGATGTTGGGGGTATTAGGGAGCCTCAGTGTTCTAGATCAAAGACTGATACGATGAAAGCAGAGTTCTGCGAAGAGAAGTATGGCATTAGTATGGTCTACAGCCTGTGCTCTTAACCACTTGTGGTGATACCCCTAATAAGCCATCAGGGCCTAGATTATGGGGTGGCTTGAAGGGACAGATACTAGAGGCATTCTGAAATAAAATATTTTAAGGAACTCAGTAGGTCATGACCTTTTGTTCCATGTGTACCATTGGGGCACAAAAGATGAGTGACCGGGAAGGAAACGCCTTTCTCAGCTGCATGGTTTAAACATTTCTGCATATATCCTGCAGGAAACCCCGCAGAGTTTCATGATTCTCCAGATCATCAAACCTTTAAAAAGATGCTGCCACGTGACGAGAGAAGGTTCAAGGCTGCGGACCAGGATGGCGACCTGACAGCCACTCGGGAGGAGTTCACCGCCTTTCTGCACCCTGAGGAGTTTGAGCATATGAAGGAAATTGTGGTTTTGGTAAGATACATGAAGATCCTGGGTTGGGAAAAGATCAGGGAAAAAACTGTCCCCAATTCTTGTCCTTCCTCCAAAGAGAAATATTTTTCAGCCTGAAGGGAATTACAGAAGGACTCTGAAGTGGAATGCATTGGAATACTGTCTACCCCGTAAATCAATCAGGGCAGCCTAGCTGCTGTAACAAATAGCCCCAAGTCATAGCCATTTAACACAGCCGAAGCTGGTTCCAGCCAGAAGGATCCCCTGGGCAGCTCTCCTCTAGGTGCTATGGGGTAGCCAGGCTACTTCCTTCTTGTGTTCCGCCATCTTGGGACTTCTCTGACACTGAGTTGCTGTCAGAGAAATATGAGATAGTGGACAATTATTAAATAAAATATGAAAGTATGTCTCACTTTTTAATGTATTATACTATATATTTAGTAATTGACTGCATGTGTCTGGCAGCACCCAGCTGGCAGACAAAGGAAAAGCGAGGGAATGGGAAGACACAGTCTGTCTGTACTGTTCTGGCCAGGAAATGACACATCCCTTGCGTCTATGTTCATGGGCACCTCCTAAATCTGAGGAGGCTGGGAAACACAGCTTAGATATTATCTAGAAAGAGCACATGGGTTTAGTGAGCATCCACGCTAGTCTCTGCCCCATTTTCCAGCTTCGAGGGAATTCGAAAAAGACTGAAATAGAGTGTATGGGGTTGTTAAAACTGTGTGGGAACTTAAGGTGAAAATCATGGCTGGAAAGGGTGCTGCCCTTGTGGGTGGGTCTTTGGAGGGGAATGGCCCAGATCCCAGGCCCTGAGGGATGACTGAGCTCGCAAGGCCTGGGTGCGGTTGCTCTCAATAGTGTCTTATGGGGTCCCAAATGTCTTCATTTTCCACGACCGTTAAATAAATGCCATCACTTGTTTCCTGGGCAGATGCCCCCAGCCGGTTCCACCTGCTTTAAAGCTGGGAAACAGGTGCTCAAGCTTTTGTTTATAATCAGCTCTGGATGACTGCGGTCATCCACTTGATGGTTGGTGCCACTCTTGCCTCATGCTTCATCCTAAGGACTGGACACTGGTGCCAAGAATACTTTCTCTTTACCACCCAGCATCCACTTAGTGATAGTTAATTTGCCAGAGGACGGCGCAGGCGGAGAATTAGCCACAAGTGGATCACGTGCCTTCGGGATTGGCTCTCTGCTCTCAGGTGGGCCATGTTCTTCCACCCAGGATGCCTTCGAGCTGCTCTGCCAACGGACTGTAAAAACTCATTTAATTACTGACCCTGGCAAAAAACCTCATTAAGTCAAATATATTAAATATACAGTATAATACATTAATAAGTCAGCTATACTTTTATATTTTAATTGTCTACTTTTTCATATTTCTCTGACAGCAGCTCAGTGCTCATAGTCCGGTTAGCACTGGACTCTATTTTTGTGATCATCTCATCTAGTGGTTCTCACACTGGGTTCCTCGCAGATCCCCCGGGGGTATTTTGGCTGGATGGTGGAGCTGGGTGGCCTAGTGGGGCTTGTGATATCCTCAGAGCACTTTTGGGTTTACAGGTACATTTTCTTTTGAAGAGTGTGTTCTGCTCTTGAAATTGTGGGGCGGGGAAGTAGGGACAGAACCCACTGGCTGATTTTTTACAGATAAGAAACTAATGCCTAGGGAGGTAGGGAGACGAGCCAAAAGTCCCCAAGCATTCAGCCATAAAAGCGGAACAGAGGAGGACAGTAGCATTCTCAGACTTAGAACACACGGCCATCTTACATTCTGTTCTCCCCTTTGCTTCCTAGGAAACTCTGGAGGACATTGACAAGAACGGGGATGGGTTTGTGGATCAGGATGAGTATATTGGTGAGTGCTTGCTCAGCTGTCCCAACTGGGCCACATTCCTCCACCCACATGTCTGGCTACTTTCCCCAGACGTCTCTTTTAACAACAGCTGCAAGTTTGTAAGTGTCACTCCTGTGCATTTCCAGTGGGGAGGCCTTCCAGCCCCATCTGTCACATCAGCCCTAGCGGTGCAGTATCAGGGAAGCATTATTAGACCTCTTCAGTGGAGAAGAGATGAAGAGGCTGGCTCTGCCACGAGGCTGCCCAGCAGTTGGCCCCACAGCTCTGAGAGGTACCCTCATGACACTGCCTAGTTTTACTTTTGCACAGTGGGGTTGGCAATCCCTTAGATTTACAGGGAAGACAGAGCAGACAGTGTTGGGGAAGGAATCTCTGAGTAGATGCAGCTATGACCAACAGACCTGCTTATGTGCCCAGCTCTCTGCAGAAAGGCATTCTTCTTAGGTAAATGCTTTTACAAAGTGCACAACTGCCCAATTATGTAGCCATTTTGTGCCTCTAGTTTTCCATCCTGTAGTTGGGAGTGCCATATCTAGAATTTGTTCTGAAGGGCTTCACTTAAGCAACAGCAAGAAGCGTGTTTTCAAGAATCTGCGAGCTCTGGCTGGTTGAGAGTCAGCTCAGTACACTTGGGTCAGAACCCACCATGCTGGTGAGAGCCCTTCCCAGCAGCCCACTGGGCCCTCCAGCCTCCCATGCAGAAAGGACTGAAGCAGCAAGCAACAGGGAAATTTCCATTTGATCTTTGCCAGCTGCTAAGGCACAAGGCTCCAACGACAGGCTGCCTTCTCACGACAGCTCTTCGTTTCCCAAGTCTCAATAAAGTAACAGCTGGAAAGTCATTTGATTTAGGTGTTAACCTAGGAATAGAGGGATGGGATGGATATAACTTTTGTACACATCTTTAATGTGTACAAGGCAGTCAATTAGGCAGTTAATTACCTTTAAATGTAAAACCAGAGCCCGAGTTGCCATCAGCCTCTGGTTTTATGGTTGTATTATTTTGCCACTGCAGGATGAAAGCAAGTGCCTTCAGTAATGAAGAGCAAAGTTTCTTCTAATTGTTAGAAATTATGTTTGATTCTGAGAACCGAACACTGTTCCCTGTCTGTCGTTGGTAACAGACAGGTAGCTCTTACTGTACTAATTAAAGCAATCTTGGTGGCACTACCTTTGGAGAATAACAGATGCTGACAGCTCCCTCGTCCGAGCGAGCAGCAGAGCCTTCCTCTCGCTGGGTGCACGTGCCAGCGAAGCGTTCAAAGCTGGGGACGTCTCGCCGTGACGGTGGGGACGAAATGACACTGACAGCAAAGGCTGCCTGATTGAAACAAACAATGCAGTGCTTTCGATTGAGAGTGTGTGCTCTGCCTGGCCCTCCTGAACTCTGCATTGAAATGGTGCAAAGTCAGGACCAGAACTCTTTGCGTGGCTTTGCCTAAAAGAAGCGTTGCATTCTTTATGCTGGTCAGAGAGGGAGGCGGGGGCGTTGTGCTTGAAAATCAAATGCTGAGCGACTTGCAGCCAGATGTATCGACTTGTCATTTCTAGGGGAGCCTTCTGTTCAGGCGGGAATGAGTGGAAAGCTGGGGGTGGTGTGGTAGTAGGAAAGGCACTGGAATTAGGGGCCCTGGCTTCTCCCCTGACTAGCTGTGTGTTACTGGGGGAGTCATGTACTCGCTCTATGCCTCGGTTTCCTTATCTGTAAAATGGGAATAAATAGCACCCATCCTAGCAGGGTTGGATGAGGTTTGAATTAGTTAATATGGGACAGCTCTTTGTCAGAAAACTACGTGCATGTGTGAGCTCTGGGGCTGTCCTGCAGCTACCTTGTAGCCAAGGGTCTTGCCCCTCTTTTTCCTTCCTTCACTACCTGCTCCATCACCACTTGGTATTTCTAAGCTCCCATTGAAGAGAAGCTGCCCACGGGGTACCTGTCTTTTCCAAGAAGACCTAGTCATGAAACACACAATGCGTAAACACTGTTTTCTTTGTCCTTTCCTTGCCATTTTGTTCAGTGGGAATAATGACCGATCTTACAGAATTGTTACAAGGATAAAATAAAATGACATATGTGAAAGCTCTTTGGAAATTATATAAATAATAATAATAAACACGGTGGTTAAAACCATGGGTTGAAAGCAGAGTGCCCACGTTCCTGTCTAGCTTGGGTCATTGGGTAAGCCTTTGCCTCAGTGTTTTCATCTGTAAAATGGGAGTAATAACAGTACCTACTTCATAAAGTAGTTGTGTGAAATTCAAATGAGAAAATGTGTGTAAAGTACTTTATACGGTATCTGGATAATAGAAAGTGCTCAGTGTTGGTCATTATTATTAGTTTTCACTTATATAGTGCCAGTTTGGGTTGTAGAAGGCTTTTACATAAATGGCCTATTTGATCTTCATAATAACCCTGTGATTTATCCATTTTTATCTCCATTTTCCAGATAAGGAAACTTAAGGTTTACTGAACTAAGTAACTTAATCCCACTTGCTGAACTAAGTCAAAAGCCGGGATTCATCCTCTGGCCCCTAAGCAAAGATCTTTCTGTTCTACCACGTGGCCTTCACAGTGGATACACTGTTGTACTGTTATCCCCAAGGAACTGATTGGGCATCTTGATTGGGCATCACCTTTCCAAACTCAGGAGGCCACGTTTTTTGGTTTTTACCTTCTCACTTCATAACCAAGAACAACCTTCCCTTCTAGCGGATATGTTTTCCCACGAGGAGAACGGCCCTGAGCCGGACTGGGTTGTGTCAGAACGGGAGCAGTTTAACGAATTCCGGGATCTGAACAAGGACGGGAAGTTGGACAAAGACGAGATTCGCCACTGGATCCTCCCTCAAGATTATGACCACGCACAGGCGGAGGCCAGGCACCTGGTGTATGAGTCCGACAAAAACAAGGTATTTCACGTTCTTCTGGAATCACTGATGGAAGGGAGACCATTTACATAAGATTGGTTTTGTTTGCAGTTTTTGGTGATAGCATTGGCCTGTTGGCCATGTCCTTACTGACTTTTCATTCTTGCCCTACGGTAGAGACCTGTAAACTTAAGCCAATACCCTGATAACCCAACCCACAGTGAGGTCATTAGGCCCAGACGTTCCAGGGTAGTCTGATATGCACCGCAGATTTACATTAAGTCACGTCTCCTAGGATTGGAGAACCAGTAACGTAGATGTGGGCAGGACACGGATTTAAGAAGTGTACCCTACATTGCCCTGGCACTAGCTTACTTATCCAAATAAATAAATTTAGAAAAAAGTTCTGCCTCTCCCCCACTTAGCTAATTGTCCCAAATTCTCAGGTTATGTGGTTAGGCCACAAAAGGGAAGTGGAATTCTTCAGGGCCTGTTTTGGAAATACCAACCCTGCTTGTAGGCACGAGTGGATTCTAGTATCTGTATCACTCAGGGGCCTCATGTGATGTATGTTAGCACAGCTTTTATAGCAGGAGGTTGTTCCGGTGTGGAGTTTTGCGGCGCAGTAATGGCAGATGAAGAAGGTACCCAGCAGCTTCTGAATTATTAAAGGTAGTGTTGAAAGCGCTGCACATCAGTGAAATAACGCGAGCGTCACGCTGAGTTACTACAGTTACCAGAGCTTCAGTGACAGACTTCTCTCCTCTCTTCTACAGGATGAGAAGCTAACTAAAGAGGAGATCTTGGAGAACTGGAACATGTTTGTTGGAAGCCAAGCTACCAATTATGGGGAAGATCTCACAAAAAATCATGATGAACTTTGATAGACACTCTCCATAATACGGCAGACTGTCATAGGCTTTCCTTTATTGTCTTGAGTGGTTGCTATAATTGTCTAATTTACAGCAGTTGTGTTCCCCAAAAAGCAAGTTTATACCTCAGATTGGGGTATAAAAGTTGTTTTTCACTCAGTGTTTACTGAGAAATTGTCATCACTATTCTTTCAGTAAGATTTCTCTCAAAACACATTAAAATCTTGGTAGATTGCAGTTCTCTGTGGGGAGACATTGCTACAACATGACTTTTTAAGTTTTTTTCCATTAAATTTAAAGTAAAGGAGGATAAAACTTGAAAAAGCTCTGTTGTTCAGAAGTTGGGTGGGTTGGGGGCAGTATACGAGTGACTGCTATGTATTTTAACTACCGTATTTTTTATATTTGCCACTGTTAAATAGTTGGTAAGGGAAAGTTCTGATTGAGCTAAAGTGTTATCCTAGCAGCTTACTTCAGAGCAAGTCTGATATTTCAGATTCTTCCTTCTTGACTTCATACTCTGAGCTGTTACTGTGCGTTTTTCTGTATGGACCTGCTAATGTGCACAATAAATCCACATCTTTGTTTTTTTTTTTGTTTTTATAAGAAGAAGCAATCAAGAAAGATAATGTGAAAAAGAAAGGAACTTAGGGGTAGGGAAAAGAATGTCAGACACTTGAACAACTGTAGGAAAATGATAAATACTTCAAATAAACTTGAGAAAATTTTCTTGACATGCAAATGAGGTAGTTCTGATCTTTGAAACAGCGAATAGAAATGCCATCTGTTTCCTCGGTGATCACCGACTGGAATGAAGTGGTGGGATGTGGCGGGATTCTGGAACGACACCTTCCAGTCCAGTGAATCCATAACCCTCGGACCTGCCCCTGGAATAGCTTATACTATGGAATTAGGACAAGGTGATCTTCTGAGCCATTGACTGAACTGGCAGAAACAACTGTTACAGATTGAAATTTCACCTTGTAAGTAGGAAGTGAATGAAATAAAGCATCTTCCTGAGGATTTTCTACAGTGTCCTGTGGTGTTCGACTTCACAGATACCATTCGTGGCATCATTATTCATACAGAATTAAACTGTGGGAGTGGATTCCATGCATAAGATTATAAAGGTTCTGGTTTTTTAAGTCCAGTTGCTATAATGTTCAGAATATACTCGTATTTACTAATTTAATAAATATATATACTTAACGTCTTTTCTTTATGCAGGTAGGGAATGTGCAGGTCAACTGCAAGATCTTCCTGAGACAGGTTCCCGTTGGAAAACCCAGACTCCTTACCGGGCCTACGGGGCCCTACAGGGGTCAGCCTGTAGGGTCTGGTTCCTACCTACCTCGTCAGCATCATCCCTTACCACACTCCCCACCCCACCCCCAATATTCTAGCCCCACTGACTTTCTTTCCAGTCCTCAAACAGCATGGTCATCCCCAGATTGGGCCTTTTGCACTTGCTATCCCCTGAGATTCAGAATATCCATCTCTCACCTCCTTGGGTAACTCCTGCTACCTCCTCAATGCAGCCTTCCAGATCCCACTATTTAAAGTAATCTCGACTTGAATCCCTCTCTCCTGTCCTCGTTTTATTTTCTTCTTGGTACACATTACCATTTCTATTCATTTCCTATGGCTTCTGTACAAATTACCATGAAGTGGGTGGTTTACAGTGACAGAAATGTACTCTCACAGTCTGGAGGCTGGAGTCTGAAATCAAGGTGTCAGCAGGCCTGCATGCCTGAAAGCTTGGGGGAGAACTTTCCTTGTTTCTTCCAGCTTCTGGTGAGTTCTGAGAGTTCCTTGGCTTGTGGCTGCATCACTGCACTGCACCATCTCTACCTCTGTCTTCACAGGGCCTTTTCCTCCTTTCTCTGTGTCTCTCCTCAGCATGTCTCTTACGAGGAAAACTGCCATTGGATTTCGGGCCCCCTGGATAATCCAAGATGATGTCATCTTGAGATCTGCAAGACGCTTTTTCCAAATAAGGTCACATGCACAAGTTCCGGGGGTAGAAGGTAGACATATCTTTTGGGGGGCCTGCATTCAAGCTAACCTGCTGCACTACTTGACATTACCCACCCCACTCCACCCCTAAGCTAGCATAGAAATTTAATGAGAGCTGTAGTCTGGTTTCTCTGAATTACTCCTGTTTCCCAGGGCCTAGGTCAGTAGAGTCTAGCATATAGTAAGTGCTCAGTAATTATTTGCTGAATGAATGAGAAGTTGACGGCTTTAATCAAAGGGAATATCTCTCGGAGGAAAAAAATAATTCTGTAAAAAAGTTGAAAAATAGCTAACATTTACTGAATAGGAAGTTGAGCAATTTGCCCAAGATTCCAGTGACAAATGGCAAGGCCAGGACTCAACTCCAGGTGTTACTACTCCAAAATCTCTTCTGTTTAGAATTAAGTTGTGCAGCTCCAAATTTCTGAATTTCTCTGCTTCTTTGTTCACCCACAGCATATGATTATGTGGTCAGGAAATGGGAATAACTCCTCTTACCTAGAAATAGGCCGATGCCTTTTCTTTTTAAGCAACAAGAATCCATTTTTTAAAACATGAGAAAATAATATTGTGTAACCTGATTATAAGCATAACACTTTTAAATAGGTGCTAACATTGCTTTTCCCCCCAGAAGAGAATATTGGTTGATTTATTAAGTTACACATAATAAGACATTAGATGTATTTGGAGCATTAAGTTTTTCCTTTCAAGTCAGTGCACATAAGAAGAGTAACCCTCAAAGAGACTAGAGCTTCTGGGGCTGAATTTAACACTATTTAAAGAAAGAAAACCCTAGCTAGGGGACATAACTGTTAACATGGTGATTTGTAAAACCTTAGATTTCTAATAAGGTCTGACTGTTTCAAGGAAAACATATTTTGTTTCTAGGTAACATTTCAAGTCTGATTATGAACAAATGCTACAAAATTGATCTGTAATGGGAAATACTGTAATGTCACAAAGCATTATTTAATGCTTAATGTGACTAAAAGCATTAATTGCTAGGAGCCATAGTCTGTCCAAGCAAAACATGAACACACATTTTGTACCTCTTGTCTCGTACTATAAGTTTTCAAATGAATTCGAGTGTGACAAAAATGTAGTTAGAAAACCTGCGATACCTGAAGGTTTTCCTCCCCTGCTTGGATCACTGTAGTTGTTCCCTTGTTAGCAAATGCATGAGTCATGTCTGCTCAGAAGTGCCCAGCAAATAGTAGCTATGTGGCTACTTGTTAGCAGCTCAGCTGAAACGTCCTGTGGACTGAAACAGAAAGGCTGATGGGATTTTTTTGTCCTTTAGTCCACCTAGATTTATTTTGCCACTTTTATAATAAAACCCAGTTTCCTCCAAGATCATGCAATTGAGATTTGGCTCTCTCTGTAGTCTTAAAATGATGTTTTTAGTGCTAGAATTTCCCACTAAAAACCAACGAGTGCCATGATGTTCGCTGCTTTAGCTCACGTTGAAGTATTAAACATTTGAGCTCTGGAAAAAGTATGTCATCTAAGTTTTTAAACTCATGAGGATTTGCATGAACTTGGGGCTATTTCCAAATAAGCCAACCCCACTCTCAACTCTGGTCAGTCCCAGGGTCTGTGGCTGGGGACACATAGCATAGGTATCATGTGTCCCACCACCCCATGTGCTTTGAGCACCTCCATAATTTCTCTCATATAAAATAGAAAATGCCCAGAAGCATGTCAAATAAAACGAGTGTAAGAATTAGCTACTTTCCTACCTTGAAGGTGTCTGAATAGTGGGTGAACATAAGCATTTCATTTCTCCTAAGATAAATACTAATACCTCTGTGCCAGGCGCTACGCCAACTACTTGCATACATTTCTCATGTAACACTCCCTACAGCCCTCGGAGGCTGGTACTTGGTAAGAGAGAGGGGATAAGCTGGGTTTTGCTGCAGTACCAGAGAAACTGAACATCTCAGTGGTTTAAAGCAACAGAGGTTGAATTTTTGCTTTTGCAAAACCAGCTGTAGCCTGGGCCAATTGTCCGTGGCAGCTGTACTGTTGGGGGTCACAGGGCATCTCCACATGCACCCATACCCACTGGAGAGCCAGACACAGGCAACCAAATGTGGCCTCCTGAAAGTGACCCCTGCCACACATGCTCACTGACATTGGTGAAAGCAAGTCACGTGGCCACATCTAACTTCAGGGGAGCAGGGAAATGCAATCCTACTCTTATTGCTCAGCAGGGTAGGTTGGAAACACCGTCACCAGTGGCACTTGTGGGTACCAGAGTATTGTTTTCCCCATCTTACAAATCAGGGAACTATAAGGGCAAGTAATACCCAAAGTCACACGACTCTTAAATTAGGTAACTAGGCCAGGCACGGTGGATCATGCCTGTAATCATAGCACTCTGGGAGGCTGAGGTAGGAAGATCACTTGAGCTCAGAAGTTTGAGCCTGAGGAAGAGCAAGACTCCATCTCTACTAAAAATAAAAAACTTAGCTGGGCGTCATGGGGCACACTTGTAGTCCCAGCTACTCGGAGGCTGAGGCAGGAGGATTACTTGAGCCCAGGAGTTTGAGATTGCAGTGAGCTAGGATGATGCCACTGCACTCTGTGTAGGACAACAGAGTGAGACTCTGTCTCAAAACATTAAATAAATAAATAGACTACATAATTGATTGTCCAGACCAGGACACCTTTGCCAATGAAAGGAGGCAGCTTTAATCAATATCTTCCTAAATCTGAGCAATCAGCCCTGCCCACTTTGGGGTTCAGAAAGGCCCATTCCTCTCTTTCTTTGGCTATGCTCCTCCCCAGGGGCCAAAGGGTTTTGCTAACTCAGAGTGCCTCTCCCTTCTAGACCATGCTCCAAGTCCCCATAAGACCTCAGAATTCCCTGCCCAAGTCCCAAGCCTCTTGCAGAGCTTGGGTTGTCTTGTTCCCCAGGTACATCTTTCAAAGGGCAGGCAACATGGCAGGTATATGCACCTCTAGTCCCAAAGGATGGCCAATGGGAAGCTGTTGAAGGTGGACTCAGTTTCAACATGCAGGCCAGGATGTCCACACACACTGCCATGGTTTGAACGTATGTGTCCCCCTTAATTCATATGCTGGAACCTAAGACCCAATTCGATAGTACTAAGGGGGCTTTAGGAGGTGATTAATTCAGGAGCTCTGCCTTCATGAGTGGGATTAGTGCCCTTGTGAAAGGACTCAAGGGAACTGCCTGGGCCCCTTTCTTGCCCTTCCCCCCTTCTGCCACGTGCGGGCACAGCAGCAAGGCAACATCTTGAAAGCAGACAGCAGCCCTCGCCAAATACTGAACTTGCCAGGGCCCTGATCTTGGCCCCCCCAGCCCATGTGAGAAATGAAATTCTAGCCTTTATAAGTTAAAAAGTATTTAGGGGAGGGCCTGCCGTGATGCTGGGACAGCCAGGACTTTCCTAGGTGAAGAGAGACTTGCGATTTCCCTGCTTAGGAATGGTAGATGCAGGATACAAATCCAGATCTCTTTAATGGTGGACCCCACTCTCACAGTCCCCCCACTTCATTGTCTCCTGTTTAAGAGACTCTTGATGAAACCACGCTACTATAACCACAATTTTTAAAAAAATTGTTGGCAGAACAATGGTGCCTTTAAAAAATTCTGGACCACTGTGATGAGACGCAGAGTTGGTGTCATGGACAGGCAGGTCCAAAGTCCTGGCTGGATTCGAGTTCTAGCTCTGCCACTCAAGAGTGCTGATCTTGGCCTGTTCTGACTGTACAGTGGGGATAACAATAATAATAGCCAGTTCTCAGAGCAGTTAGGCAGATGAGGTGAGATGATGCATGTGCCAGAACCTCGAGGACTGAAAAGTGACACACAGATGAAAGGATTGCTCCCTGTTGCCCTTTCTGAGCGTATCATGTGCAGGAGGTCAGACAGATCAATGTCTGCAAACACCAGCCTGCTGGTTAATAGTCTTTCCAAGTTTTAGAACTATTGTTTGAAGTATTTCTAAACCCTCAAAACTGATCTATTACCGGGCCAAATCGAATGGCCTTAATGGCAAAGGAATAGCAATTGGCATTTGTTTGTACCATGTTCAGGGTATCCCAAAGATGTTTATATATGGCAAGGATTTGGAACTCAATTCCACAGAAGAGCAAGAGTCTCCATACACTCAAAAAACATTCACGAATCTAACTGGAAAAGGTCACTAGGGATCATGTTTTCCAGATGAGGAAACCGAGGCCCTGAGAGATTAAACGAGTGGTTTTCCCTGTTGCATTGAGATGGAGATGGACCTTGGACTAGAACCCCTTCCCCTGACTCGATTTGTCCTCTTTAAAACCTCAATGTTCTCATGGAAAAAACGGTGATAATAGCACCCACCATATGGGACAGTCATAAGGATCAATTGCAATAATGACCGTGAAGCACATGTGTAGTCAGCACTCAGTAAATCACACCCATTTTCATTTATGACCCCAAAGTACGGTCCTTATGTATTTCAGCATCAAAGATTTGTTTTCTTCATAGTTACTTTTAGACTTCATGGCATGAGTAACTGGTCGAGGCTGTGGATTTAATAGAAAAGTGTCAAAGGTTCGTTGGTTTGTTGTTTTAGACACATGAAAGAAAGGTGGCTTTACAGCACCAAAGTTCACACCTTCTGTAAAAGGGAAGTTGAGCAGCACCTACTTCATTAAGTGGCTGGGGGGACTGATGTGGGGAAAGCAGAGCCCCGGACCCGATGCAAGGAGGCCCTTGCTCAATGGAGCTAGAAAACTCTGTTATAAAAACTTTTAAAGAATCGACAGTCATTTTCAGGGCAAAAATATATGCAAGGTAATCAAAAGAAATGGTTTAGAGAATAATCTGAACTTTATTTTATGACATGTACAATTCCAAGTACAATGTATGTGACTCACACTGAAGCCGGGCTCATCAGCCTTAGGAGGGCTGCCCTGAAGTCTTCCGGAAGCCCCCCTGGCTTGCCGGTCGCTGGATTCACAGAGACATGAACTGAAGACCCGGTGGCACAGGCCGAGGCATCAAACTGTGCCAACTTGGGATGGCCAAAGAAAAAACCATCACGGAGGTCATGGTGATCTACTGAAGGCAGCTCCTTGGTGGGCTTAGGTGGAAACAGAGCAAGCCGGTACTGCACGCTGGAGTGGCCCACTTTCTCCACAGCCAAGGCAGCCAGAGGGACCTCAGGAAAGCTGATGGGTGTGTGGTAGGTGCACTGATTGGTCACTATGAACATCACCATGGGGGACGTCAGCAAGCTGGTGTTCAGGCCACAGTACCTAGAAGGTGAAATCGCAGGCTATTCCATGTCGCCTTCAGCGGCAGAGGGCTCTAGCCTCAAAGGGCCTTGACTCAAATCCAGCTCCGCCACACATGGTACCCGAGTGAATCACCTTGAGTAGTTACTTAACTTCCCTGAACCTCAGTTTCTACAACGAGCTAGCATTTGAAACCATAGCGCCTGCCTCACAGGCTGACTGTGATAATTAAATGATGAATGTATACCCTGTAATAATTAACAGTTCCTAAACATACATAGTAAGTTCTCATTAAGCACTGACTATTATTAATATAATTATGTCCATCTTGTCCTTGCTTCTCATGATGAAAAGTCAGGTACTTTCGTGTTAAACGAGAGAGAAAACTCGGTTATTAGAGATGATAAATTATTGTGTCTCTTATTTCTGCTACTAGATTTTAATCTCTTTAAGGACAGGGGCTGCACCTTGTTCATTTTTTAAGTTTGCCAAATAGGAAAGAGGTGGCACTTGTGATAAAACCCGGAGGTTGAACAGAATTGGACATAAAAAGCGTAGGGCTGAGTTGCAGCCCATCCCCTCCTCTGAACCAAGGAGGCCCACCTATGATTCCAGGATTTCAATCACACTGTCTTACTGTCTTCTTTTCTTGAAAAAATTAAGATTGAATGTGTGGACTCACTGTGAAGGAGCAATTAGGGGTTGTGTGAAGGTTTGACTACGAAGTCATTCATCGAGGGGAAACAGAAACAGGCGACAAGTCTCCACTGAGGGGAGGCACCCACCGTGAGTGTCCTGGGGCCAGGTACCCTCAGAGCCCACCAGCGTCACCCATGATGCCACGAGATACATCCACATACTAACATGGAAAGATGTTCAATAGACAAGATCAGGTTACAGAACCATACGCCCTACCCCACGTGACCTTATTTCTTACATAAGAACATGTTGTTTATGTACGCACTGCCTAGAGAAAACTTTGAAGAGATAGACTGCAAAATGTTTGCAGGCGTTGTCTAGCAGTGGAGCTTCAAGTAATTTTTTTTCTTTTCTGTTCTTTTCCTTTTTTTCCCCTTTTCTTTTCTTTCTTTCTTTCTTTGCTTATATGTCCCAAATGAACATGATTCGTCCTTGAAGAAAAAATATTATTTTTTAAATGATGAAATGTGAATTTCATTTAATAAAAAATAAAGCACTGGAGAGATGAGCGGGCTGGATAATGGAGGCTCCCTCTTCTGCCCTAGGAACCCCGCCTCTGGCTGAGCTCTCTTAGGAGCCTTCCTCATAAATTCCGTGAGAGGCTGTCTCAGTGTTCAGGCGGCTGTAACAAAAATACCATAGGCTGGGGGGCTTATAAACAACAGAGATTTAGCTCTCACAGTTCTGGAGGCTGAGAAGTCCAAGATCAAGGTGCCAGCAGCTCTGTACCTGGTGAGGACGCACTTCCTGGTTCGTAGGCAACCATCTGTTCTCTGCGTCCTCACACCACAGAAGGCACGGAGGGAGCTCTCTGGTTTCTTTTGCAATAGTGCTAATTCTATCCATGTAACCTAATCACCTCCCACAGGACCTGCCTCCAAACACTCACTTTGAAGATTAGGTTTCAGCATATGAATCTGGGGGGGACACATTCAGTTTATAGCAAAGGGAAAGGGGACACATGAAAAGCCTTGTTTTTCTGCATGACTCCAAGATCCAGTGAGAATCAGCTTCCTCTGTTTTCATTTCCCATGCCCTTCCGTTGCTATTACTTTTCTGTTCTCTGTCACTGTCATCTTCCTTCTTTTAGAAAGAGGACAGTGATGAAATAGTGCATCTTCCCACCAGGAGAGCAATATTTCATGGGCTTCCTGCATTCTGTGTGAGCCCCGCCATGATACTTTTAAATAATTAAGAGGCAGGAGTCAGTGTAAACGAGGCTCGCGACTTAGCATCAGGACTGTGCTAGGTGCTTCACATTTTATATTCCGTTTCAAAACTACTCTACATCTGTTTTACAGGGAAGAAAATAAAGCAGAGAGGTTGAGTAAGTTTTCCAAAGGCATGCCTGCATTCAGTGGTAGCCTTGGACCAAACTTCAGCCTCTCTTGACGCGAAGTTCACATTTTCTCCTCCCTTCTGGATTTCTAAATGATGAAAACAAAATCTACGTTTCAGTCCAGTGGATGAATCGTATTTTCTTTTGATGGTTCTGTGACTTTGGAACAGTGTCATCGCATCTGGACAATACGTCCCAGTGTGCAAGTTCATAACCCCAATTTGATTGGTGGTAACGATAGGGTCCGCAGTGAGACTTTTTCCATTGTTTTCTCTTTTAGGTTTTAATTTTTATAAAAGCTTATATATGTGTACCTACTTTTAAAAAGTCAAGTAGTTGCTCAAGGCTTATTACAAAAACACAGCAGTTTCCTGCTGGTTATACCTTTGCTTATAGTCTAGGTCAAGAAGTTCTTAGAATGAATTTATTCATTCAACATCCTCTATTGCACACCTGCTCTTTGTTAGATGCTGAGGATACATCTTTGAACAGAAGAGAATTCCTGTCCTCAGGAGTTCTCAGCAAAGGCGTTGGGGGTGGGGATGTGTCCTTGTTCTCAGCTCTTGTTCTCTCCTTTGGCAAGAAGATGTTAGCTGCATTCCTTCCTTGTTGCAGAGAAGTCTACTCTTTCTTTCTTCTCCTCTCCTTTTCTTCCTTTCCTCAGCGTATATTGTGTACCTACTATATTCCAAGCGTGTGCCAGGCAGAGAAGACAGAGCTGCGAACAAGTGATGGTCCCTGCCCACGAGTAGCCTTGGTCTAGAGAGAAGGCGACCATCAGATGCAGTCGTGATGCAGTGTGATAAAGGCAATGCCGGGGAAAGCACGGGGCTCTGCAAGATCTAGCAGGGGCCTGACTTGGTCTAGGGAATCAGGGAAGACCTTCTGAGACAGGAAGAAAATGTAGGAGTTATCCAGTGAACAGTAGGAGGAGTCTTCCACGAAGAGAAATGGAGTGTGTGAGGGCCCACCTAGAGGCCAGAGAGAGTATGGCACACCCCAGAGATAAGAGAAGTCCCAGATAGGTAGAACACTCACTGCCAGAGGAGGATGGGGAGGAGGCAGGAGCCAGACTGGGAAGCGTCTTGTTAAAGAATTTGGATTTTGGTCGGGTGCAGTGGCTCACGCCTGTAATCCCTGCATTTTGGGTAGCTGAGGCAGGAGGATCACTTGAGCTCAGAAGTTCGAGACCGGCCTGGGCTACGTGGCTAGACCCTATCGTGACAAAAAATAAAAAAAAAATTAGCCAAGCAGAGTGGCGCATGCCAGCTACTTGGGAGGCTGAGGTGGAAGGATCGCTAGAGCCCAGGAGTTCAAGGCTACAGTGAGCTATGACCATGCCACTGCACTGCAACCTGGGTGACAGAGTGAGACACACACACACACAGAAACACACACACAAAGAATCTATCCCGGGGCAATGGGGAGCCAGTAAATGGGTTGTATGCACAGGAGAGCAAGATCTGGTTTGGTTAGTAAAATGACCCGTGGCCTCAAATTGAACGATGGGTTACAATGGAAAAGTAATGTTTACAGGGAGAACAGTTAGGCCTGTACC
Source organism: Avahi laniger (assembly GCA_963575035.1). NCBI lineage: Eukaryota > Metazoa > Chordata > Mammalia > Primates > Indriidae > Avahi > Avahi laniger. The sequence continues at coordinate 8,067 of CAUYSK010025545.1, read as the reverse complement.
GCAGTCCTGGCAAAGACGATGGTGGCTTGGACTAGGTGGTGACAGCGGAGATGGAAAGAACTGGATGGATTCTGGAGAGATTCTGCAGAAGTTCTGGCGGTAAGTTGGAGTGAAGGAGGGGAAGGAGCCAGGATGGCTCCTGCCTCAGGCAACGAGCAACAAGGGAATGCAGAGGAGAGGCTTGGAGTAGCGGAGAGGAAGAAATGTGACAAGTTCTATTTTAGCGAGGTTGAGCTGGGTGCCTCTAAGATTTTCAGAAGAGGTGGACATTAGGAATAACGATATCACTAACTCACATTTATTTAGCCCTGCACCACTGGCCGGGCCTTCCCTAAACACACAAACCGCATTTTCTCACCAGGAGGCATTTGGATGTATGGGTCTGGAGCTCAGAAGAGATATTTGAGCTAGAAACAAAAGTTGAGAGACTGAATTAGGTCTAAAATCAGGGCCCAAGCAGGCAATGTCAAGGGTTGACGCTGGCTGGGTGTAAGAGTCGGGAGCGGTGGGCCCGTGGCGAGCTGGAAAGCAAATGCACCAATTCAGAATTTTATAATAAAAAATACTGGGCAGGCTAAATAAAACTCACATGTAGCCTGTCAAGGTTTGTCTTTCGGTGTCCCCAGTTTGTGACCTCTGAGAGAGATGATACTTACACCAAGGGAGAGCGAGCTACCGCCTTGGAGAGAAGATAGGAGGGGATGAACTTGAGCCCCGAGTTTCAGCTTCCACGTAGAAAACTGGCTTTGAAGAAGCTCCAGCCGATTTCCTGGGATGTAACGAGCGACTGGTAGTGTCTGATTCTGCCCAGTCATCACGCGAGGTGAACGCCTGTCTTGCACGCTTTCTTATCCCTGATGCAATAAACTTTAGAGTGAAGGAATGTTAGAGCTGGGAGACCCCTGGGACAGGGGCTCCCGACACTGACGTGGATCAGAATGCCCCGGGGACCCAGGGAATGCACAGATCCCCACCGCCATCCTCCCAGGCCTTCCAATGAACCCGCAGGGAGGGGTCTGGGCACCTCTATTGTAACAAGCTCCCCAGGTTACTCTGATGCACACACCTGAGCAGGAGTTTCTCCTCTAGCGCCAACCCCTTAGATAAGGAAACACCCTGGAGAGAGGAAGTAAGCTGCTCACGGTCACACGGCTAGAAAGTGGCAGGGTGTGTCTACTCTCGGCCCCACACTCCAGCGCCTTCAGCTGGGTCCGTTAGCCTCCCCACCCCCGGACTCAGCCATAGCCCAGGCTGGAGGAATAGTGAGTCTCTCAGGCATTCAAGGCTCAGAATCAGAGGAGCAGAGCCCAGGACCCCACCCTGACTTTGTACCCAACTCCAACAGTGGGACTTGGTCTTATCTTCTCCCCTCTCCCCAGGTTGCCGCCTTTTTCCTAGGGGCCAAACTAGGTTCTGCCTCGACCCCTGTGCTGAAGCCCTGTCTTGGCGCCTGCCCAGGCTCCGGGTGCCTCTGGAGCAGGAGGTGTGTGCGCGTGAGGGGCCAGGCGCCCTGGGTCTGCGTAAGGACACCACCCTGCCTCCTCCTGAGGTCGGGAGAGAAAGCGCCTCTCAGGAGGTAGGATGCCGGCGGGCAGATGGCATAGGTACACCTTTCAGAAGGGTGAGGCTATTTTTGTCACTCGCTATAAATAGCAGAGACTGGGCCACAGCTTGTGGCGAGTTACCTGGAATGCCAGGACAGGATTCTGGCAGGAAGTCCCTCCCCACAATCCCCTCAACTAAGAATAAACACAGGCTTGGCAGCACGAACCCGGGACTGTGCTGAGTCCTCAAGGAGCATCACACGGTGGCTGAAGGGTAAAATCAGGCCTTGGGAGCCTGCACAAAGGAGGCCTCTGACTGTGTGGCGTTAGTGGGTTACGTGGTTATAATGAGAAATACATGCATTAAAAAATAGAGGCTGGACACAGTGGCTCATGTCTGTAATCCTAGCACTCTGGGAGGCTGAGGCGGGAGATCACTTGAGCTCAGGGGTTCGAGACCAGCCTGAGCAAGAGCAAGACCCCCCCCATCTCTACTAAAAATAGAAAAATTAGCCGGGCATGGTGGCTTGTGTTTGTAGTCCCAGCTACTTGGAAGGCTGAGGCAGGAGGATCCCTTGAGCCCAGGAGTTTGAGGTTGCAGTGAGCTATGACGATGCCACTTCACTCTAGCCGGGGTGACAGAGCGAGACTCTGTCTCAAAAAAAAGAAAAAAGAAATAGAGACCTGGGAAGAAAATACCTTACATGGGAGCATGTATAAAGTTAAGAAAAGATGAAACTAACACTTAAGAATGTACTCTGCGTGTCTTGATGTAAATAATTTATCTTCAGTCAAGCCTATTTGGATATTGTCATCACAGAATGATTTGGGTCTATAGAGCCCAGGAAGACTAATGGAAATAAACTGTATGTCAGCCATTTCTATTAATGTCATCATGCAGTACAGAATACTGGTTAAAAGCTTAAAGTCATTAGATCTGGGTTTGAATTATGGCCCTGATGCTGAGTAACCTCAATACCTTTTTTTTTTTTTTTTTGAGACAGGGTCTCACTGTCTCACCCAGTCTAGAGTACAGTAGCACTATTATAGTTCACTGCAGCCTTGAACTCCTGGGATCAAGTGATCCTCCTGCCTCAGCCTCCTGAGTAGTTGGTAGTTTGGACTACAGGTGTGTGCCACCACACCTAGCTAATTTGTTTATTTTTTTAAGAGACAGGGTCTTGCTATCTTGCCCAGGCTGGTCTCAAACATCTGGCCTCAAGCAATCTTCTTACCTCAGCCTCCCAAAGTGTTGGGAGGTGCCTGGCCCTCAATAAATTATTAAATGTCCCAGAGCCTCAGTTTTTCTCATCTCTAAAATGGAATACTAACACAGACCTGAGGATTTGTGTGAAAATTAAATAAGGCAATGGGTATTTTATAAGTCCTAGCTAATTTCCGACCCCTAAAGATTTTTTTGGTTTTTGTTGTTTTCTTGTTTTTTGAACTTTGCAAGTAATTTTGGTCTCTAGAGGTGGCAACTTACATTTGCCTTTGGGCCAGACTTTTCTCTTATTTTAAGAAGACCCTTTGTGTCAGGACTCTGGTAACCAGCTGGCATGTGGACAATGGTGACTGTCAATGAAGGTGACTGTACTACTCCTTCAGGCCATGGGCATCAGAACCAGGGCAGCAGGGCAAGAGGGAAAGAACCAGATGGATGAGAGGTGGCAACTGCTGCACTTGAGGCTCGTCCAGGTAGAGCTGAGGGATGCTTCGGAGGGGAGAGGGGATGGGTCCAGCAACTGAGCCAGAGGAAGTTTAAGCCAATGCAGTTTGCACAGTAAACATTATAGAATGGAACTAATTTTTACTGCATTGCCATAGGAAGAATTTACTCAAGAGGTACAACGGAAGTCTTGCTTGGTCCCTTGGGGCAGTGATTCAAGCTAAGATCTCCTCAAAAGAAACTGATAAATCAATCTAGACTTCATCTTAAGTTTTACTAATTTAATCATATTTTAGGGCTTGGTGCTGGTAATACCCGAGTGATAATAGGCTCTCTTCTCTGGTGGATACTACACTAATGAAAGAAAGACAATATCGACTACTTCACTACGAATTAAATGTGAGTGTTCTGCAGGAAGTGAAATATAGTTGGCCCTCCAAAGCTGCAGGTTGTGCATCTACAGAGTCAACCAACCTTGAATAGAAACTGCAGGGACAAGAAAGAACAATTAAAAAAACAACAACACGACAATAAAAATAATACAAATTTTAAAAACAATGCAGTATAACAGGTATTTAGTTAGCATTTACATTGTATTAGGTATTATAAGTAATCTAGAGTGATTTGAAGTATACAGGAGGGTGTGCATAGGTTATATGCAAATACTACACCACTTTATATCGGGGACTTGAGCACCCTTGGATTTTGGTAATTGCAGAGGGTCCTGGCACCAACCCCTGCAGATACAAGGGACAACAGCGTATGGTTGCATGAGCTGCTGTAACAAAGGGGCCTCACCTAGACAAAGGCAGGTGAGACCACAGAGCTTCTGAGGAACTGAAAGGAAGCCAATGAGGCCTTGTGGCTGGACCAGAGGACAGGAAGGGAGAAAGGTTATCGATGAGGCAAGAGCGAGAGGCTGGGCTCATCATGTACGAACTGGATTTTATCCTAAGAGAATGAGAAGCCATTCTGTCTGGGGCAGGCAGTAGCATGATCATGTTTTCGTTTCAAAATTGGTGCTCTAAGAAATGGACTGCGAAGGAAAGCATGAGAGCAGAGACACCAGTTAGGAGATTACTGAGACGAGGAGAGCAGGGCAGGGTAGGGTCAGTGGAGATGAAAGCTGTGGCTTCCAGAGACAGTCAAGAACGGGCTCAAAGGATGGATACCCGGACCTTCCCTGGCTGCCTGACTTCCTCCTCTCACAAAGGTCAGCATTTCATAGTAATGGCACCTACAGGAAAAGCAGGTGCCCCCACCAACTCCTTCCAGTCTTTGAAGCTACTAATGAATCCTCGGGTTCTTCATGTAAAGGAACACGGCACTCTCTTGGTAGATTTCTGCCTCAGGAACCTATCGTTCTGCATGTCTATACTGTGAGCTTGTCCCATTTTCTATCTTACTATAATTTAGGTCCAGGATTTTCAAGCACTACAGGAAGAATATTATCCCAAACCTAGAGGGAATAACCACACAGATAAGTAAATGTATTTGAATACATAAGCTATTTTGCTTCCACAATGGATGGAAGACCATTAAGATAAAAATGGAAAGGAATGTTTTCCAACCATCTCACATCTTGCATGACCATGACCTAAAGAATACTGAGTTTTTCCTTTAATTAGTTTTTTGTTGCTTCTTAGCACATTTTGACTTTAAGGGATAAATGACGTCATAGGTAACAAGAAAAATTTCTTAGAACTAAACTCTAGTAAGATGTGAGATTGAGCAAATATCTAAATAAGCCTTTATTTCATACTATGTTCACTTGCCACTTGGCAATATAGCAATATAAAAAAAAATGATATTTCTAAACCAGGTTGCCCAGCTCTGAATATAAGAAGCTAACATAATGAGCTAGCAATAGTTCACATTAGGAAAATGCCCGGACCCTGCTGGCTGCAGATCACTGCTACTGCAGTTTTCAGCGTGCATGCATTGGGTTCCCAAACCGGGGGAAATAATCATGAAAATCATCTACTGTCAGAGCCGAACAATTTCTCTGCAACAGTGTTCTCACAGGAAGTTCATTCTGGTAAATCAGTGTCAAAATGACAAGAAAATCCAACATGTCTCAAGAGGCACAATATATAACCAGCAAAAATTCCAAATCTGTGTTCAGAAACTGAACGTTAAAGAATCTAATGAAAAATTCAAGACAAAAAATAATGAAGGACGTGAAATAAATTCATTAAAACATTTTGAGTAAGAATAAGAAGACCATGACATTATGCTCAATTAATAGGAAAATACAGTCTTAAAGGGGAAATGTGGTAGATGATGATCCACTTTTTCAGACCTCAAGCAGAATCAACTGTTAAAGACAGCTCTGAAAGAGATCAGATTAGATAGAAACAGAATCTGCACACCAGTGACATCACAAGTGGTGTGCTTTCTTACTCTCTGGAATTGCTCTGGACAGATTTCAAAGAAAGCTTCTCTGAAAAATGACTGTTAGATAGTCCAGCCTCACAATTAAGCAGGTCCGGGATACAGCAGTCATTCCTGGGCCTGTTGAGGAAAAGTGGGAAGGGAAACTGAGAAGTGCTTGGGTGATGCCTCCTCTACCCACAGGACCCAGTGAAGGCCCTAACGTCCAGCATTTTGCAACTATTAACCAGTGTTGGACAAGCCCAGGAGACGGTGAGGAGCAGCAGTTCAAAACCCTATTTTAAATCACCAGGTGGCAGAAAATACTTAAATACGTGGAAAACAATTTAGAGTACCAAATGTGCCAGAAACGACTCTCTGAAGCCTTCATATCTAGAGAAGGCAAAACTGGAGGAAACAGAGGATGAAACGAAGAGTTTTCCTTTTTTTTTTTAATCACCACACCGTGATGCTGGAAGTTGAAAGAAGTTGAAGGCTTTGCTCTGGAAGGAGGTTACTAAGTAAAGCAGGTACCCCAGCTCACAGGGCCCCAGCATCAGTCCAAGCATTTAAGGTGGCTTTCAAGCTTTTTTGTCATTTGTTTCATCACGATTTTTAAATAATGTTTATTACATAATTACTGCATGCATACTGTAGAAAAATAGAAAGTATAGATAAAAAGAAGAAAATTTAAATCAGCCTTTATCCCATAACTCAGAAATTACCAGAATTAACATTTTGGTGTACGTTTTTCCAGACTTTTTTTAGGAAAGGAGGTTTTTATTTTGTTCTATTATAATAAAACTGAGATCATACAGCAACTTGCTTTCTTCAGTCAGTCATTTATCATAAACTTGTTTCCGTGCCAATAAATATATTTCTTTTCATGACTGCCAAGTATGCCCTTATATGGGTGTAGCAACATTTATTTAATCAATCCAAAGGCAATATAAAAAAAATTTTTGTTTTAAAATACTGTCACACTTACACAAAAGTTTACAAGAACAGTACAGTGGGTTCCTGTATATCTTTTATGCAGTCATCCATTTTTAACATTTTCATGGCAAAATGACAAGAAAATCCAACACATCTCAAGAGGCACAATATATAACCACAAAAAATTCCAAATCTGTCTTGAGAAACGGAACGTTAAAGGATCTCATGAAAAATTCAAGACAGAAAAAAAAAGAAAATGTCCTTTTTCACTAACTTTTGTTATTTCTGAACTGTTTGGGGGTCCGATGTACATACCATGCCACTTTCCCCTAAGTATTTCCTAAGAACGAGGATGAGCTCTTCCATAACCACAGCATAGTTATTAAATTCAGGAAGTTGAACATTGGTCTAATACTTTTTAATCTAATCTATAGTTTATATCACAAGTTTTCCAGTGGTCTCAATGAAGTACTTTATTTTTAAAAAAGAAATTTAAAAAAGAAAGAAATTTCCTTTTTTCCAGTGTAGAATCTAATCCAGGGTCATGTATTGCATTTAGTCGTCACAGCTCTTCAGTGTCTTCATCTTTTATAATGTTGGTATTTCTTAAAGAACGCAGGCCAGTTATTGTTTAGAATGTCCCTTAATGCGGGTTTGTCTGATGACCCCTCGCAAGCAGACTGAGGTCACGCGTCTTTGCTGGGGCACCACGCAGTGCTGGTGGGCCCTGCTCACAAGTCACACTCAGAAGCTCATGTGTCCATTTGCCCTTTATCAGAGACATTCATTTTAATCACTTGGTTAAGTATTTATTGCCCACATTTTTTACTGTGTAGTTTTTTCTCCTTGTCTGTGATTTTTATTAATATAGTGGTAAAAATACATAACATAAAAATTTATCATCAAAACCATTTTAAGTATATAATTCAGTGGTAGTAAGTACATTTACATTGTCGTGCATGCACTCTATAGTTTTTATTTTTCCTTTTAAGGAGCAATTTGTGGGGAGATACTAAGATTCCCTTAGACAGTCTCATCCTCAGATGCTGCCCTTAATAACCTTTCCCTCACCTCCCACCTCCCAGTTTAGCACCTCCTGATGGTTCTTGCCAAGGTGAAATGCTACGGCCTCACATTAACTCCCGTCCCTTCCCCTGTGCCTTCCCTCATTCTGGAAACAAGGGCACAAAGTTTCTACAGTCTCTGGCTCTCAATCTGGGTGAGGAAATGCTGACCCGAATGATTTCCAGGAGCCGTTTCTGCACCAAACTGCTCTAATTCTTCACAGTAATGGCCATCCCTATCCCAGTATTATCCTTAGTTCTTCAAACAACTCTTAGTTCTACTCTGGGCCAGAATATATGCTGGACGTTAAGAAAGAAAAATAGATAAATCAAGAGTGCCTTCCCTGAGCTGTTTGCATTCTGTTGGGAGAGACACAAACAGGTGCTTAGAATGCAATGTGGTAAAGGCATCGCGACACTGTGGGCATAGGGGAAGACCCGGAGAAACCTGGGAACACAGAGAAGTGGCAAATCTCACAGC
>CAUYSK010025544.1:0-20154 GCA_963575035.1 Avahi laniger | reverse complement strand
CAAAATCCCAAAGTGCTGGGATTACAGGCATGAGCCAATGTGCCCGGCCTTCTATTCCCACAGGAAAGTAAGCTAGAGAAAAAATGTTATTAAGATAATCATAAGGATGAGAAAATATTTAATATTCATTTAAGTGGAAACAGATCATCATAAAGGTCCTCATCCTCATCATCTTCACATTGAGTAGGCTGAGGAGGAGGAGGAGGAGGAGGAGGAGGAGGAGGAGGAAGAAGAGGGGTTGGTCTGCCGTCTCAGGGATCGCAGAGGAGGAAGAAAATCTGTGTACGAGTGGACCAGAGCAGTTCAAACTTGTGTTATTCAAGGGTTAACTACATAATTAATTTTAAAGTGATCTATAAGTACTAGAAAAGCTTAATTTTTTATTTTAAGACAATGGGAATCCAATATATATCTATTAAGTTAAACTTACTGTTAATATCATTGAGACCATCTACACCAGTGCTGTCCAATAGAAATGTACTATGAGCCACATATGTGATTCAAAATGTTCGGCCAGGCGTGGCGGCTCACACCTGTAATCCTGGCACTCTGGGAGGCTGAAGCGGGTGGACTGTTTGAGCTCAGGAGTTCGAGACCAGCCTGAGCAAGAGCGAGACCCCATCATTTTTTAAAATTAAAAGTAAATAAATAAATAAAATAAAATAAAATTTCCTAGTAGCCATGATTAAAAAAGAAGAAATAGGTTAAATTAATTTTTATATATTTTATTTAACCCAATATACCCACAATTTTATCATATGTAGTCAATATAAAATATATTCATGAGATATTTTGCCTACTTTTTTCATACTAAGACTTCAAAACCCAGTGTGTATTTTACATTTACAGCACTTCTCAATTCAGATATTACGTTGTCATTGGAAATACTTTATTTGTATTTAGATTTCATAAAATTTACAGTTGAAAAAGTAGCCACATATTAAAGTTGTTCCAAACGTTCTTAAAAATGTGTTAACACCAAGTTGAGTATCATTTAAAAATCATATTTAAGTTGATTAAAATTAAAAATTCAAGATGAGTGCAGTGGCTCACACACCTGTAGTCCCAGGTACTCAGGAGGCTGAGGGAGGAGGATCACTTGAGGCCAGGAGTTCGAGGTTGCATTGAGCTATGATCAGGCTGCTGCACTGCAGCCAGGGTTACACAGTGAAACCCTGTCTCTAAAAAAATTATTTAAATTAAATTAAATTAAAAATTCAATTTCTCCGTGACACTAACCACATTTAAGGGCTTAGCTGCTACACGTGGCTACAATCCACAGTACTGAACAGTGCAGCTCTATATCCTTTATTTTTGACTGCTAGGTTTGCCAAATAAAGGTGTATTAAAATCTCCAATTGCTTTTAAGAAATTATTGTTAATTTTGGGGGGGTGAGATAATGGTATTCTGAGAATTTTTAAAAGCATTCTTATCTTTTTGAAATGCATATTGAAATACTTATTAATGAGAGTATGCAATCTTTGAGATTGGTTTCAAAACAATATGAGAATGAAGTGAGTTGGGGTATATTTGAAAAACACTGGCTCTGAATTCATAATATTATTTTGTTTACTTTTATATATCACTGAAATTTTTCATAATAAAATAAAAATAAAAAATTTGGACTAGGGCCGGGCGTGGTGGCTCACGCCTGTAATCCTAGCTCTCTGGGAGGCCGAGGCGGGTGGATTGCTCAAGATCAGGAGTTCGAGATCAGCCTGAGCAAGAGCGAGACCCCGTCTCTACTAAAAATAGAAAGAAATTAATCAGACAACTAAAAATATATAGAAAAAATTAGCTGGGCATGGTGGCACATGCCTGTAGTCCCAGCTACTCAGGAGGCTGAGGCAGGAGGATCGCTTGAGCCCAGGAGTCTGAGGTTGCTGTGAGCTAGGCTGACACCACCGCACTCTAGCCCAGGCAACAGAGTGAGACTCTGTCTCAAAAAAAAAAAATAAAATGAAATAAAATAAAAATAAAGAACTAATAACAATTCTTCACCAACTCTTCCAAAAAATAGTAGAGGAGGGAATACTTTCCAGCTCATTCTATGAGGCCTGTATTACCCTGATACCAAAATCAGACAAAGACATCATAAGAAAAGAAATTTACAGACCAATATCCCTTATAAATATAGACCCCTCCCCTCCAAAATCAGCAAATTACCAGCTGTATTGTGTGTGTATATATATATTTTTAATTTCTGTATATTATGATATTTTGACATTTTAAAAAACCTTTCTGGCTTTCTAAGCTGACTGCTTAACGATAACAAAGGGCTCCCCCGGGAGCATGTCTTTGATATGCAAACTAACCAATCTAGAGCCACACCTCCTCTATCTGGTCCAAACACCACAGGAGGCAATATTCCTCAGCCTTGATCACCCCAGGGCCAGGTGCCACACAACTAGGACCACCCCTATAGCTCAGAGCCCTCCAAAATTATTCAAACGAGCCAATCCTAAACTGTTCACCTTGCCCTGCCTTGCCTTTCCTGTAGAAGCCAGGCTGATTGAGGTGCTTCCTGCAATGTAAATGTCTCTTCCTGATTCTTTGACACCCTTTCTGACTGTTTTCAACCTTGACTAGCATGTTGAGATACTTTTTGACGCATTTTGGACCTTTCCTGACTGTTTGAGACCCCTCCTAACTTGACTGAGACTCTTCCAGACTTGATATCTTTATTCAGAGGGTTGAAACATTTCCTCATTTAAGACTTTTCCTGATGTCTTAAATTCTCTTGCTGATCGAGACTTTCTGACTTATCTGAGACCCTTCCTGACTATTTGAGTCTCTTCCTGATGACTTTGAGACCCTTCCTGTCATGTTTTACACCCTTCCTGACTTGTTCGAGACTCATTCTTACTTGCTTAAGACCCTTTCTGAAATGTTTGAGACCCATCCTGACCAGGTGAGATTCTTCCTCATAACATTTAGACGCTTCTTGACTTATACTAAATATTTTTCCTGACATATCTGAGGCTCTTCTGGACATATATGAGACACTTCCTGATGCATTTGAAGCCCACCTTATTGTGTGTGAGACTCTTCCTGATGACTTTGAGATCCTTCCTGTCACTTTTGAGACCTTTTCTGACTTGTTTGATACTCTTCATGGCGTGATGGAGATGCCTGACATATTTGAGACTTTTTTTCTAATTCCGAAAAATGTGTGGGGTACAAGTGTTTTTTGTTACACGGATGAATTATATCATGCTGAAGTCAGGGCTTTCAGTGTACCCATCACCGGAATAGCGTACATAGTATCTGACAGGTGAATTTTTATCTCTCACCCCTCTCTTACCTTCTCCCCTTCTTAGTTTTCAACATCCATTACACCACTTCATGACCATATATATCCCTCGTTTAGCTCCCGCTTATAAGTGACAACATGTGGCGCTTGTTTTTCCATTCCTGAGATACCAGAGACTATTTTCCTAAGTGAAGTATCTCATGGTGTATTTAACACACTTTCTCTTTCTCCGGGACCCTTCCCGACATGTTTGTGAAACATTCCAATTTGTTTAAGACCCTTACTGACTTGTTGCAAAAGTTTCTTAACTTTGAGACTCTTTCTTTCGGTTTGAAATCATTCCTGGTGAATTTGAGACCCTTCCTAACCTATCTGAGACCCTTCCTGATGCACTTGAAACCAATTTTTATTTGTGTGAGACTTCTGACGTATTTCAGATGCTGGCTGACATGTTTGAGAAACTTTCTGACCTATTCGGGGACCATTCCTGATTATTTAAGACTTCCTAATGATGTTGACACACCTCCTGACGTGTGTGTGATACTTTCTGACTTGTTTCAGAACCTTCCTGACATGTTGGAGACTCTTCATGATGTTTTGCAGACCCTTTCTGACATATTAGAGGCTCTTCCTGTCTGTGTAAGACCCTTTCAAAGATCATTAAAACTTTTCCTTACAACTTTGTGACCCTTTCTTAAGTATTTGAATCTCTGACTGCTTAAGACCTTTACTCACATGTTTGGGACCGTTTTTGGTGTTCTGAGACCCTTCTTGTCTGAGTTCTTTCCTGATGTATCTAAAACTCTTCCTAATGACTTTAGGACACTTCCTAACTTTCGTGGTGTTTGGGGGGGGGGGTGGTGGGGACAGCGTCTCACGCCATTGCCCAGGCTAGAGTGCCATGGAGTCAGCCTAGCTCGCAGCAATCTCATGTTGTCCAGGCTGGTCTCAAAGTCCTGGGCTCAAGCAATCCTCCCGCCTCAGCCTCCCGGAATGCTGGGAGTACAGGCGTGAGCCGCCCCAGCCCATTTTACCTTCTTAAATTCAGTGTTTGGCCAGGCATGATAGCTCGTACCTGTAATCCCAGCACTCTGGGAGGCTGGGACAGGAGGAACACTTGAGGCCAGGAGTTTGAGACCAGCCTGGACAACATAGCAAGACCCCTTCTGTACACAAAAAAATAAAATAAAATAAGGAAAATTAGCTGGGCATGGTGGCAGGTGTCTGTAGTCCCAGCTACTCGGGAGGCTGAGCAGGAGGATTACTTGAGCCCAGGAATTTGAGGCTGCAGTGAGCTATGATCACACTACTGCACTCCAGCCTGGGTGACAGAGCAGGACCCTGTCTCTAAAAACAGAAATTCAGAATTTCTATTGCTACCAAAAAAGAACAAAAAGGATTTTGGGGGAAGCAATTAGCAGTGTATACATAGCCTCTCATTTTGAAACTTAGAAGATTTCAATTTGGCCAAGAAAAAATATTCCCCCTTCTGGTAAGAGAAAAAAAAATGGAACTGTCCCCCCTTTTCTCTTCCTTAACTTGGTAGCTCCCACAGAAGAATGGTTTTTAATTCTAAGCAATGAAAGCTAAAGGAAAAAAGGCTACTGGAATCTGGTTTATTTCTTTGTGATCAAGAATGCCTTGAGCTCTTAGGGTGGTACCTAAAGACCAATCTGAATTTTGTAATTGAGTGCCTGCCCATGCAGCAAAAGCACAGAATATTTAGAGATGCAGATAGTATCAGATCACCATCTGGATCATAAATAATTTACACATTTTAGATACCTGGGAATCACGTGGGTCAGAAACAAATAATGTACTAAATCTCAGTGAGGAGAAAAAAAATCTTCAAACATTATATCTGTGAATTCAATTTAAAGTCCAATAACAGTTTTGAGAATCGAATAAAAAATGCAGGAAAGGTCCCTATTGCTGATATAAAATTGAATTAACTTTATTTTTTATTTAAAAAAATATACAAAAGAAAGGTTGATCAAATTAAGCTTAACCCTGCACAATGCAGTTGTGGGGGGAGGGGGGAAGCCAGAATTGAATTTCATATTAATGTCCTATCTTTGAACTCTAGAGGTGAGACTCTCTTATTAGATCCTGACCAAGTTTGGGCCCCATTGGGCCCCAAGTTTGTGAAATATGGTCACTCTTTTAACTGTTTTCAAGAGAGTTTCCTGAGGCATCTGATTCAGTACACTCGAAGAAAGGCAGAATGTGGCAGAAAGAGAGTCTGGGGGCTGGTGCTGGTCAGTGGGGGGAGGGTGACACAGAGCACCGGGCTGCCCAGATCCTGTGGATGGGGCACGGGCAGGGGGTAGAGTTGCATTTGGGCATTGCCAGAAAGTCACAGCAGAGGCTCTTTCAGGGTGGAGCCAGGAGCCTGAAGCCTAGAAATGAACTAGGTTAGGAACTGGCTGGATGCAGTGGTTCACGCCTGTAATCCTAGCATTTTGGGAGGCCAAGGAGGGAGGATCACTCGAGGTCAGGAGCTCAAGACCAGTCTGGGCAATAGCGAGACCCTGTCTCTACCAAAATAATAATAATAGTGATAATAATAAGTTAGGAGTTGGTCAAGATAACTTGATCAATGACCTTCACCAAGTACTTGTCAGTCGCCTTGGTCGGCTTTTACAGGCCCAGCCATCCACCTGCCAACCTCTCTCTGGACAGTGCCTTAAAGGCTCCAGAGATGAAGCTTCAGCACTGTACACTCTGGGATGGATTCTAATGAACTGGGTGGGCATTTTTCTGTCTTATTGAGAAATGGGTGATCACGTGAGATCCCTCTGGATTTGGATATGTGTGGATGCAAATAAGTGTTTTCGATCACTTAGAATTTTTATTTTATATTTATTAAAAGAATTATTTTAGACTTATCTAGACATTTGTTTTTATCCTATATCACTTTGGGATGTACATAAAAAAAGAAAATGTAAACAATACACTGGTGAAAGTATTCCTAAACCTTCTTCACATTCAGAACTCCACTTTTCTGAATCAACTTTTTAAAATTGGGGTATAACATACATCCATTAAAGTATGTCAAGTGCACTCATCATAAATGTTCATGTATATACATATATATATTCTAGTAACCATCATCCAAAGGATATATAGCAATTGGAACTTTCATACACTGTTAGTTGGAGTGAAAATTGACATAACCACTTCGAAAAACAGTTTTACAGTATCTACAAAGTTAAACATATGCCTACCTTATGATCTAGCAATCCCACTCCTGAGTATACAGCCAAGAGAAATGAATGCACGTGTCCACCAAAATGCATGTATAAGAATATCTATAGCAGCATAATCCATCCTAATCAACAATGGAACCATCCTAATGCCCATCAACGATAGAATGGATAAATACATTGGTGGTATATTCATATAATAGAATAATACATAGCCATAAAAAAGGACAAATTACTGCTACACACAATTACATGGATAAATATCACAGATCGTATGAGTAAAAGAAGCCAGACACAAAAGAGTCCATACTGTGTGATTCCATTCATATAAAGTTCAAGAACAGGCAACACTAATCAATTGCGATGGAAATCAGAATAATGATCATCTCTTGGGGGGTGTTATTAACAAAAATAATAAATGCTCATTGTAAAGCACTTAAACAATGCTGCTTGGACCTCTCTTCCCCTATATCTGCATAACTCTCTCACATTCAAATCTTTGTTCAAATGTCACCTACGCAGTGAGGCCTACGCTGACCCCTCTGTTATAAATTGCAATCTATACCCTCCGAAGTCCAGATCCTTTTTTTTCTTCCTTTTCACCTTTTAACATACTCTATAACTTAATTTTTATTATATTTATTGTGTAGCATCTGTTCCCCCTTGCCAAAATGCAAATGCCACATCCAGTTACTAATCCACCGGGGGACTATATAGACCCAGCTCACTCACCCCAATTCAGGATATCACAGCAGGCTTATCCCAGCTCCACAGTTCCTTGTGAGATCCACTGAGGCTTTTGTTACAACCACATCAAAACTATCCAGAGAACTCTCCAATAAATTTCCTACATGTAAATCTCAGAGTCTGTTTCCTGAGGTACCTGCCCTGCCACACTGCCATTCATTGAAACAGAGAACAAGGGAAGAAGATCACATTTACTTGAGAAGAATCATGGGTTCAGATTTGGATATTATTTTCGAGGCAACTATACCGTGTGTAAGAAATATCAAACAGGCAGTTGCATATTTGAGAAAAAAATAGATTTTGCCCTCCTGCTGCTCACAAAATAGAATCAAGAAGATCACACATTTTCTAAAAAAAATCCAGAATATGAGGTATTATAATGCATAAGATTAAAGATGCTAGAGGGGTCCAGAGGAGATTAGGGAAGACCTCCTGATGAAGGTTATTCATTTATTCATTCATTCATTCAGGTAGTAGTATATATTAGCAGTTCATTCCTTTTTATAGCAAAATATTAATAATACTCCACTGTATGGATATACCACATTTTGTTTATCCATTCAACAGTGGGTGAATATTTGGGTTGTTTCCACCTTTTGGTTATTGTGAATAATGCTGCTATGAACATCTGCATACAAGTCTTCGTGTGGACATACGCTTTGATTTCTCTTGTGTAGATATCTAGGAGTAGACTTGCTGGGTCATATAATAAATTTATGTTTAACTTCTTAAGAAACTGCCGAACTTGCTGTGAGCTAGAATGATGCCATGGCACTCTAGCCCGGGCAACACAGTGAGACTCCGTCTCAAAAAAAAAAAAGAAAAAGAAACTGCCAAACTATTTTCCAAATTGGTTGCACCATTTTTTCATACCAGCAATATATGAGGATTTCCATTTCTCTACATTTATGCCAGCATATGTTACTGTCTATTTTTTTGATTCTAGTCATCATAATGGACATGAAATATCTCATCGTGGTTTTGATTTGCATTTCCCTAATGGCAATGATGTTGAGCATCTTTTCTGGCACATTAGCGATTTGTACGTCATCTTTGGTGAAATGCCTGTTCAAATCCTTTGCTCACTTTTTTTTTTTTTTTTTTGAGACAAAGTCTCACTGTGTTGCCTGGGCTAGAGTGCCGTGGCGTCATCCTAGCTCACAGCAACCTCAAACTCTTGGGCTCAAGCGATCCTCCTCGAGTAGCTGGGACTACAGGCATGCGCCACCCTGCCAGGCTAATTTTTTCTATATATTTTTAGTTGTCCAATTAATTTCTTTCTATTTTTAGTAGAGACGGATCTCATTCTTGCTCAGGCTGGTTTCAAACTCCTGAGCTCAAACAATCCGCCCGCCTTGGCCTCCCAGAGTGCTAGGATTACAGGCGTGAGCCATTGCGCCTGGCCCCTTTGCTCATTTTTAATGGAGTTGTTTGTCTTTTTAATACTGAGGTGCAAAAGTTCTTCCAGGTTGAAATTTAATACAAATCCATACAACATTTCTGGAGTACAATGTGGCATTATGTTTCAGACATCCTAGAATACGTGTGTGTGTGTGTGTGTGTGTGTGTGTGTGTCCCTCTAAGTGGGCATCGTGGTGGACCCTGTGCTGCACTACCAGATTCCCTGTCGATGAAAGACTTCTTGTCTAATTTCAAGAATGTGATCAGCAAATATCCCTCAGCTGTCAGCCCCTCAAGGTCTGTCTCAGCTGCAGAGAGCTACCAGGGTAGCAGTCACACCCAGTGACTGATCAATACAAAGTTATAAAGGTCTGGCCATTTCCACTCAGCTTTGGACAACTCTGAAGGTCTATTCTAATTCCAGAGCTCCCTATAGGGTCAGCTGATTCTGTCATCAAGCCTGCACTGAAGCTTGACTTTTCCCTCTGTCTAATCCTACTTCATTCTCTTACCTTCCACATATGTTGATCCCAAGAGCAGTTTCTAATAAACATATCGTACATTAAACTCCATCTCAGAGTCAGCTTCCTGAAGAACCCAACCTACAACAAGCAGCTTCATCTTAATTCCCCCAAAAGTATCATCTTCTAGGAAATTCTGTATAGTTGTAATGGCACACACACAGACACACACACACACACAGACACACACACACACACACACCCCATCTCTTGTTGATTGACTCAGAAGTGAGCACGTGACCCAAGATGGACCAATCAAAGCTTTTCCCTGGGGGTGTTGAACTTGGGAATCAGAGAGACTAAGTCACTGCCCCTGCCTGGTGCAAAGCTGGAAAAAAGGAGGGTAGGAAAGAGTCACACTATGTCTGGTTGCTCATTCCCTGCATTTCTTCAAGACACCCTAGAACCATGATCAAGCCTTCCAGCATCTGGGAATGTGGCCCTTAGAAGGTTTTTTATGTTGATGACTGATGATTTTGTTGTGTACACCTGGAGCAATGAACCATGTTGTACCAGCTGGTCAGGATTGTTTAGCACAAACATCAAGACTGACAATATGCACCTAAAGGGAACCAACTGTCCAGCCAAGATCTGAAGGAGATGAAAGGAGTAGGAATATCCATCTTCTGGGCTAGACAGCAAGGAGGCAGCTGGCATGTTCACCTGTCTAAAGTACGCATTCTACCAGCAGGACAGCCATCCATTTGTCTTCTCCACACTCCAGAGTGAACCCAGTAAGTCTCCCACAGTCCTTTAATCTTAGTGTGCCAGACCTGAAAATAACAACTGGCAACCTGGGGACAGTAAGATCGCTGCCTTGGCGATAACATTTCCTCCTAGATCTGATCTACCACAAGAGCTCAGAACACATCCAAGTGCTCCTGAATCATCTCACTTACATGTGTTTGTGTCATCCACAGGCAACTTTTGAACCCAGGATCTCTTTGAATTTGTTTGCAGTTACTTAAAGTGTACTCAATAAAGTGTAGTCTGTGGTAGTGTCAGCTTAAGGTAAGTATTAGGAAGGTGATGGTCTCCAAAAGCAGAGATAGGCATTGTTCAAAGCAAACACTTGGAGGAAATGATATTCATGAAAAGAGACAGGCACTAAACCCAAAAAACGGCTCCATTAAATGAGCTTCTTACCACTTCACTAAAGTGGAAGTGTGCCCTGCTCATGCTTTGTAACTTAGAGAACAAATGGATCTAAAAATAAAATCCAAAATATTGAGGAATTTCAAACCAACACAATAAAAGAATGGTTAAGTTCACTTTGGAACGATCATTTGACGGAATACTATGTAGACATTAGAAATATTTATAAACAATAGTTCATTATATATGTGTTATACATTTTCTATGATGAGCATGTTTTATTTTTATACTTGTGAAAACCAATAAACTATATTTAAGTAGAAGATATCTATAATTAGTCTCTCTCTCCAAAGATGTGCCTGTATTGATGTTTCAATAATTCACCATTGCCAACACATGAAATCCAAATCCCTGATATTTCTGCCTTTCCCTAATCTCACCCCAATAAATCTTTTAAGCTCTCTTTATAAACATAATAAGTATACATTACACATTTAATGAAAAATGAATTTAAAAAAAAGTACCCTCAAAATTATTGGAAACAACCTAAAATCCCAACAAGATGGGTCTGGTTAAATAAATTGTGGTATATCCATTAAAAAGAATATTATTTGGCAATTAAAAAGAATAAGAAATAACTGAAAGAGTGGAATTGAAATGTTCCTAACACAAAGAATCGATAAATGCCTAAAGTGATGGATATCCCAATTACCCTGATTTGATTAACTCACATTGTATATGTGCATCAAACATCACATGTACCCTATGAATACAAACAATTATTAACTGCCCATAATAATTAAGAATAAAAAAATTTTTTGAAAAATTAGGCCAGGCACGGTGGCTCATGCCTGTAATCCTAGCACTCTGGGAGGCCCAGGTGGAAGGCCAAGAGTTCAAGGCCATCCTGAGCAAGATCGAGACCCTGTCTCTAAAAAAAAATTAAAAAATTAGCTGGGCTTAGTGGTGTATGCCTATAGTCCCAGCTACTCAAGAGGCTGAGGCAGGAGGATCACTTGCATGCAGGAGTTTGAGGCTGCAGTGAGCTACGATGATGCCATGGCACTCTAGCTGGGGCGCCAGAGCGAGACTCTGTCTCAAAAAAAAAAAAAAGAATGGATTAAAGACTTAAATGTATGACCTGAAACTATGAAACCACTAGAAGAAAACATAGGAGAAACACTTCAGGACACTGGTCTTGCCAAAGGTTTTGTGGAAAAGACCTCAAAGTATGGACAACAAAAGCAAAAATAGACAAATGGGATTACATCAAACTAAAAAGCTTCTGCACAGCAAAGGAAACAGTCAACAAAGTGAAGAGACAGCCTGTAGAATAGAATAAAATATCTGCAAAGTATTCATTTGACAAGGGACTAATACCCAGAATATACAAGGAACTCAACAGCAAAAAACAAATAATCCCATTAAAAGGTGGGCAAAGGATCTGAGTAGATGTTGCTCAAAAGAAGACATACAAATGGCCAACAGGTATATGAAAAAATGCTCAGCATCACTAATCATTAAGGAAATGCAAATCAAAGTCACAATGAGATATCATCTCACCCCAATTAGAATGGCTATTATCAAAAAGACAAAAGATAACAAATGCCGGCAAAGATGTGGAGAAAGGGGAACTTTTATACACTCGTTGGTGGGAATATAAATGAGTACAGTCATTATGGAAAACAGTATGGAGGTTCCTCAAAAAACTAGAAATAGAACTACCAAATGATCCAGCAATCCTACTACTGGGCATACATCCAAAGGAAAGGAAATCACTATGCAGAAGAGATATCTGCTCTCCCATGCTTATTGCAGCATTATTCACAATAGTCAATATATGGAATCAACCTACATATCCATCAACACATGGGTGGATAAAGAGAATGTGCTATGTACACACAAAGGACTTCAATTTAGCCATAAAAAAGAATAAAACTCCATCATTCACAGCAACATGGATGAGCTTGGAGGGCATTATGTTAAGTGAAATAAACCAGACACAGAAAGACAAATACCAAATGTTCTCATTCATATGTTGAAGCTAAAAATGTTCATCTCAAAGAAGTAGAGAGTAGAGTAGTGGTTACTAGAGGTAGGGAAGGGGAGAGGGAAGGAATGATAACCAAAGGTTGGTTAATGGATACAAAAGTACAACTAGGCAGGAGAAATAAGTTCGTGTTCTATAGCACTATAGGGTGACTATAATTAATAGCAATTTATTGTATACTTTCAAATAACTAGAAGAGGGATGTTGAATGTTCCCAATACAAAGAAATGATAAATGATTGAGGCGATGGATATGCTAATTACCCTGATTTCATCATTACTCATTGTATACATGTATCAAAATATCACACTGTACTCCATAAATATGTACACTATTATTATGTGCCAATTAAAAATAATAATAAAAGCAAAAAAAGAGAATAAAGTAGATGTAAAGTGACCATGTTAAAAGAAAATAGAAAGCCTTATTAAGAGATATTGCTAAGTGAAAAAAAAACAATTGAAGAATCATGTGAATGAGTCTATTAATAGTGTAAAATACATGGAAATATGTAACATGTCATTTGCTGTATTAAAAAAGGAAATATATTTGCTTATACTCGTATTTACATAGTATATCTGTGGAAGAATATGCAAGAAACTGGCAGTATTGATTGCTTCTAGGGAGAAAAACTTAGTAGGCAGGCACAGGAGACAGGAAAAATTTTCACTTTATACCCTTTTTGTACCTTTTGGATTTTGAGTAATGTGAGTTTATTACAATGTAATTTAAAATTTACATTGATCGTCACAAAAGACAAAGTAATTTGAATGATGGTAAGAACCTTCCACTTTTCAAAGCTCTTTCATATTTTCACATGCACGTCTGTCTTCCCACCTGGATTATGAGCTATTTTAAAATATGGGCCATCACTTGTCAATTTAAATAAATAAAATAAATAAATTAAAATAAGAAAGTAAAATAAGGGCCATCACCATTCATCTGGTTTGTGTTTTCAGTTACCTACCTCATGGTCTGACATATGATAACATGCTGATGATCTTCTTAATACATTTCCTAAGGGGGATAAATACTCAAAAGTGAAATTACTGGCTCAAAAAGCACAAACATTTTAAAGCTTCTGATAGATATTGCCAAATTGCCTGCTTGCTTATGTATTTATTTGCATATTTATTTTTTGAGATAGGGTCTCATTCTATCCCCAAGCCGCTCAATGAATATTCCTTGGATTTAACTGATTTAAATGAGATAATAAAGTAGCCTTGGTGAGACTACACTAGGCAGCAGTAGTAAATAAACCCTGAAATGTCAGTGGCTTAGCACAACCAAGGTTTATTTCTCATTTACTTTACGTGGATCTGGGTTGCTTTCATTTTGCAAGTTAGCCATCTTGAAGTTTGCTTCCTGCTTCACCAAAAAAAAAAAACGAGGGTATGGGGAACTCACATCTCCTCTTATAGAAGTAACACATCACTTTTTTTTTTGAGACAAGGTCTCTCTGTGTTGCCCCAGCTAGAGTGCAGTGGCGTCATCATAGCTCCCTACAACCTGAAACTCCTGGGCTCTAGTGATCCTCCTGCCTCAGACTCCCAAGTAGCTAGGACTACAGGCACATGCCACCACACCCGGCTAATTTTTCTATTTTTGGTACAGACGGGGTCTCGCTCAGGCTGATCTCAAACTCTGGGCCTCAAACCATCCTCCAGCCTTGGCCTCCCCACTGCACCCAGCCAACAGATCACTTTCATTCACATTTTGATAACTCACTTATGTGGTTGCAACTTAACAACAAAGGAGGCTGGAAAACATATTCGTGAGCACAGTCTGTACCAGTGAGGCGGATAAGGGCATTACCGTTATCTCTGTTTTGTTGATGTGGGACTAGAAAAACCAAATAATTAACTGAATTATCCAAAGACTCCCAGTTTATTACTCTGAGTGGGCAAAGCTACCAACTAGCCCAGGGAACTTGAAGTGACTCTTCTTCCACTGGTTGAAACAAATCTGTTAGACAAGATAAGAATAGTTTCTGCTATGGTTTGAATATTTGTCCCCACAAAAACTCACGTTGAAATTTAATTGCCATTGTAACAGTATTAAGAGGTGAGACCTTTAAGAGGGGTTTAGGTCATGAGGGCTTTGCCCCTCAGGAATGGACTAATGCCATTATCATGGAAGGGGGTCGATTATTGTGGGAATGGGCTTGTCCCCCGCTCCCTTCTCTTTGCCCTTCCTTGTCATGCCTTTTGCTATGTTATGACTCAACAAGAAGACCCTCGCCAGATGCTGGCTCCTCGATATTGGACTTCCTAGACTTCAGAACTGTGAGCCAATAAACTTCTGTTCCTTATAAATTACCCATTCTGTGGTATAGCTGTAGAAAGCAGAGTAAGATAGCTTCCCTATGCAGGTCACTGTGTTACGTCTTCTGGGGTTTAAAAACTTTCATTTTTAATACCTGGTTTTGTGAAAATGTTTCTCAGGCAGCAGAGTACTAAGTTCCCTAAGAGAAGCCAAGTTACTCAGTAATGGAAAATGATGAACAGCACTGCTCCGTATTGGCAGGAATCGGGGGTTGGAGGATCACAGGTTTACAAGTGGTTAGTTCTCTAGGAGCTGTCTTTCAACTTAGGTCCTGCATTGACAAGGAATTGTTGGGAAGGCAAAGAAATAGAAATCATTTCTATTGACTTCCTCAAACACTATCAGAGTAGAAGGAAAACTAAACTTGACCTCTACCTGACACTGTACACAAAAATTATTTCATGGTGAAGTACGAGAATATTATTAGAAATATAAATACTGGATGGTTGAAGAAGTAGGTATACTTTGAACCCCCATGCAAAGATGGTTAATCTTCTAAGTCCTTAGAGGCCCTTCTCATCATGGAAGTCATTAGACCTACAAGGGGATATAAGGACTCAGAAGGCTGTGTTATCCTAAAATTCCAGTGTAGTTAAGCTACACACTCACATAAAAATGTCTTCTATCTTCAAAATTTTTTGCTAATAAAACATGTAAATGATAAGAAGTGACATCTAAGTCATACATAAATGAATTATCTTTTAAACGCTTTTTACTTTCTGTAATCATAAAAGTAATAAATATTTACTGTAAAAAAAAAACTTAGAAAATACAGGGGGTACAAGGGAGAAAAAATAAGTTACCCATAATTCCACCACTCGGGGACCACCATGTCAAATGTGTTGGCTAATATGGTTTAGTTATCTCTCCTTGCACACATATATACGTACATTGTTCCTCTACAAAATTGGGATGCCACCATGTATGCTGTTTTGAAACCTACTTCTCTCATTCAACAGCGTATGTGCCCTTGTCATCATTTCTAATTGCTGCATTAAAAAGAAGCATCAGGCCGGGCACAGTGGCTCACACCTGTAATCCCAGCACTTTGGGAGGCCAAGGCAGGAGGATCGCTTGAGGGCAGAAGTATGAGGCCTGCCTGGGCAACATAGCAAGAGCCCATCTCTCAAAAAAAGTTTTTTCAATTAGCCAGGCATGGTGACATGCGCCTGTAGTCCCAGATCCCAGCTAGACAGGAAGCTGAGGCGGGAGGATGGCTTGAGGCCAGAGTTCAAGGCTGCAGTGAGCTGTGATTGCGCCACTGCATTCCAGTCTGGGCAGCAGAGTGATACCCTGTCGCTAAAAAAATAAAAGGAAAAAAAAGCATTAAAATGTACTTAATCACTCCCCCACTGCCAGACACCCATCCAAACTGCCTCCCAGTATTTGTTAGTGTAAAAAAAAACGCTGCTAAGAATATGTCCACACATATACCCTTAGGCACTGTGAAATTTGTTTTTGTTACCCAGATGACCTCAGGTCTTCCAGCCTGCACAATTTACCTTTTCCTTTAATATCTAACTAAAATGCTAAAGTTTCCATCCCCCTAACTAAGAGAAGTCCAGCACCTTCCCCAAGGTCTCCATGAGGTCTCGGGGGTTCCATTTCTCTCGGTCACTTCTCACTGTTTTCCTGTCCATCCTGGCAAGCATGTCATTCTCTTGGGCAGCTGCCCCCTTTCAACACGACTTTGCCCTTCTTTCATTTGTCCAAAGTGCCACTAATGCATGGCAGCCACATGTAGCTGATTTTCACTGAGGTTTGGGGGAAATGAAAGACAATCACAACACAGGGCAGGAAGTAATCAATTCACACCAGCTATTACTGTTCCTAGAAAGTTGCTGACCATTTCCCGCCACATGGGGACTTCTCATTGATGACGTTCCTTCATGGACCTGCCATGATTCTGGGACCCTCTGCTCTCTCCACTTACCCCCTTGTACCTTCTCTCTTTTCTTTGTACCCAAACTCTTTACCTCCTCACTCGAGTAGCCCCGAAAATTCCAAATGCCTCCTGCTTTATCATTTAATTCTTCCCACATGTCAAGCAACTGCTTGAAATATTTTCTTCATTTGGCTTCGAGAACACTGCATTTTTCTGGTTTTCTTCCTTCCTCACTGGCCACTCCTTTGCTGGCTCAGTCTCTTCATCCTGACCTCTAAGCATTGGGGTGTCTCAGGACTCAGACTTTAAACCTCTTTTCCATTTTTACTCACTCCTGGATGATCTAGGCCAGTCTAATGGCTTTATTTTTTGTTTGTTTTAGAGGCAGGGTCTCACTCTGTCACCCAGGCTGGAGTGCAGTGGTATGATCATGGTTCACTGCAGCCTCAAACTCTTGGATTCGAGTGATCCTCCCACCTCAGCCTCCTGAGTAGCTAAGACTACAGGCGTGTGTATTACCTCCAAACCTGCTCCTGCCTGGTATTCCCCTTCTCAGTAAATGGCAGCTCCATTGTTCCACTTGCTCAGGCCAAAAACCTTGGAGTCATCCTTGACTCTTGTCTTTCTGTCACACCTCATGTTTGACCTGGTGGCAAATCCTGTCAGCTCTGCCTTCAAAGTGTATACTGATTCTGACAAGTTCTCACCTCTCCCACCACTGCCCTGCCCTGTTCCCAGCTTCCTGGCAGCCTCCCTGGTGGACTACTGCAATAGGTTCTAATTGGTCTCTCTGCTTCCACTCTTGCTCAGCTATAATGTACTCTCCATGGCTATTCTTTCGATATTCAAGCCAGCAAAGGTCATGCTCTAGCTCAAAACCTTCCGCGGTGGCTTCCCATCTGACTTGACCCAAATTGAAAATCAATGTGGTCTGTCCCCTGGCTCCAACCTCAGCTGCTACCACCTTCCCACCTTCTCTCTGTGCTCCAGCCACATTGGTCTCCCTACTGTCCCCTGAATAAAGAAGTTCGTTCTCATCTTGGGGCCCGTGCATTTGTTGTTCCGCCTCCTGAAATGTTCTGCCCTCAGACTCCAGCACAGTTTCCTGCCTCCGTTCAGTCATGTCTCTGACCAAATGGAGTCCCCTCAAAGAAGCCTTCCTTGACCACCCTACCTAAAAATGGCACCCGCATCACTCTCTAAGCCTTGACACTACTTGACTTTCCCTCATGGTGTTTAATCTGACATTTGGTGATATTGTATTTCCTCTCTCCCCCATGAGGGCAGGACCTTGTTTTTTTGTTTGTTTGTTTGTTTATTGCTATCTTCCCATTATCTGGGGGAGGAATGGATACAGAAGGAACTCCACAAATTCCTGCCAACTCTCTTAGTCTACTTTATGAAAGGTCCAGGTTCTCCCCAAATAGAATGTACCGTGAAAGTTCCTACAGGCGCTTTACTCAGCGCAAGACATGGCCACCTCTGAGATAACGTCTGCTCACCCCTCGAATGCTAAAGTCCGGAAGTCACACATGTGCACCTCTCAAAGCATGTCCTTCAGATAAACTCCCAGAATTGGAATTAGTAGGTTGTGAGCTGCACCCAAATTACGCTCCAGAGAGGTCAACACTAATTCCTCTCCCATCAGTGGCGCGCTCCACTGCAGCGTATTTTAAGCCTTCAAGCAAATAATGATGATAATGTCCCCCCTTACTCTTTGTTAACTAGAAAATAAACAGATCTCTCTAGGGACAGGGAAACTTCTGAGTTATCATGCCACTGATGAGGGTCCACAGGGTGGGCTGACTTTTGGGAGAAAAGATGCTCTTCTGGTAGCTTCCATATCTGAAATTACGTCCCCACCAACACATTAAATGTTTTTTCCATGATGCCGTCATGCTCATTCATGAATTCATTCCCTTCACAATTACTTTTGAGTATGTGTAATATTTTGTGCATAAGCTCTAAACATTTGCCAGTCTGAAGAATATTCCTTGAAATAAAGGAATTTGCAACCATCCTGGCGTTTAGCACTTTACAAGGTGCTTTCACTTCCGTTTTCTCATTTGGACCATTCCAAACCCAGCTGATACAATCCTGCCCATTTTACAGATGAGGAAACCAGAGGCGCAGAGGGGAGGGATTTGCCCAAGTTTACACATTACTCATGAGTCAGAGCCGAGACGAAGAATCCTGTGAGCCTCTGAGCACATGCAACTCCCTCTGTACACAGTGCCCGGCCAGGTGCGCCACCACCAAAAGCAGGTTTATTTGGCCATCATAGGAAGGACGACATACACAGGCATTCTGACTTCTGAGCTGAGTGACAGCAGAATGGAGGAGTTACATGAAGACGGCTTCTGCTTAGTTCGTGATGTCATTTCTGTTATCACAGCGGTGGCTGCAGTGCTGAATTGTGCTACAGCAACTTGATTAAGGCTGGGAACTCCATTTCCCAGAAGCCCCTCCCTTGCATGATTCCGGGGTAGAGTTGGCCAAAAGAGAAACTTGTGTGAGAATGGTAGGGCGGAAGGCGAGCAGCAGTCACTGCCCTTGGCAGGTTTCCCGTCGGAAAGAGTGATGGACAGAAACAGAGGGGCCCTGTGGGCCCTGCAGCTCCCAGCTTATCCGGCTCGTCTCTGCCCCACGCCCAGCTCATGTTTCCTACTCTTGGATCTGCTCACCAACAGCTGCCTCGGGCCCACCACCCGGGGCTTGGCTGTCCCCCCACACAGCTAGGAGCTACTTAGAGGCCACAGCTTCCCATAAACCTCTCCAAGAACTCCCCCCTCCGCAGCCCCGCTTCAGTGGCTGGATGTGCTTGCTTGGCTTCTGGAATTTTCCTGCAAGCTCTGATTTATCCAACTTCACCAGCGCTTCCGGCAGCAGCTGGTGACTCCTCCTTCCAGACATTCACTTCCCCAGCTCTTGCCACATCTGTGAAAGATTGTATTCCTAGAATACTCACAGTGGCTCTGCTTCCCTGGTTAAATTCTGAATGATACGATACTTAACGGATTTTGCTTTTCTTTAAGTGAAAAACAGCAGAAGAAAAGCATTGTTCTGGATTGTAAGGCAGAATCCCACCTGATATTTAAAATCTACATATCCCATATGCCTGATTTGTAGACTGGATGTGTGGGAACTAAGGTAAGGAGATTATTAAATGAACAAGTGGAGGGTGAATAATGTATGCCTTCCGTGTAGACCAAATTGGGAAAAAGAGATGAGAAAAGAATAACTGAAAAGATAGAACCTTCTTTATATTGTTTTTATAACATAAAAAGATGGAGGAGGAGACGGAATTGGTAGTGAAGCCATTTTTGTAGTCTTTGGAAATTTTCAATCAAGTTTTACCATAATTCCTTAGGACATAGCCAAAGAAAATAATCACTCTAGTCTCTATCCTCTAAATCAGCGGTCCCCGACATTTTTGGCACAAGGGACTGGTTTCATGGAAGACAATTTTTCCACAGACCAGGGGTGGGGCGGATGGATTCAGGATGAATCAAGTGCATTGCATTTGTTATGCACTTTATTTCTATTATTATTATTACATTGTAATATATAACGAAATAATTATACAACTCACCGTAACGCAGAATCAGTGGGAGCCCTGAGCTTATTTTCCTGCAACTAGATGGTCCCATCTGGGGGTGATGGGAGACAG